>OX459036.1:28491988-28742687 GCA_949775005.1 Orthosia gothica
TAATTGTTTTAATTTAACAACCCTGTTTCAAAAATCCTCGTCAAGGCTCTAGGGTTCTAACGAAAGTAACAATCTCTTCTCAATCATTTTGTTTTGCAAGTGTTTTGTTTTTAAATGGTTTTGTTTGGCTTGCCCTGTTTTTTGTTTGGGTCAAATTTAGTAATTGAATATTTGGATACCTTATTTTGAAATTATGTAAAGATTAACTATTGATTGACCAATCTAACTGTAAACATTATGCTATGTTGCTTTTGTTATCCTGTAAGTACGCTCAACATAACTTAAATTATTTAGATATGTAAGTTTCTCATGTAAGTGAATGCCATTGTAATTCTTTTGAGAAATAAAGATTCTTAACAGTAATAAAGTGACTTTTTCAAATTCATATGTTCTTTCTAAGTTTCTCTTGGACATCACAGGCACCGGTGAAGGAAAACACCGTGAGGAAACCTGGACTTATTTAGTTAATGAAAGTCTTATATAGCCAAGTCAGAGGCCTGTAGGGTTTCCAGAGGTGGATTAATTAACTCTGACACCAGAGGTGGCCACATCCTCACATAAAAAGAAGGAGAAGCAATAATGATTGTAAAGCATAAAATAAAAAAAAATTGAGATTGACTAATTAACATTTTGGTAGCGCATGTCACTTGCACACCTTGTGGTTTATAGACTTTTAGGTCCTTGGGTCAGTAAATAAGCTGTCCATTCATATGGCAGCTTTTATGTTGATTGACCAAAATGTTAAAGCCAACCGACACGTTTGACAAAAGTCTAGGTAATGTTAGCGAGATAAAATCGAGTCTACACAGCACTGCTCAATCGATGACGAGTGCCCGTCACTACGATCTGTCACTAGACACTTGATGTACTTTTTGGCGCGGTTTTCGATGCCAGAATATTGTTTTGCTCAATTGTGATTAAATAAATGTGTTTTAAAACTGTTTGTGTTTAATAAAGTTCAGAAGTGAGATAAATATAAACCCATAAACTATATTTTGTAAGATTTGACAGTACTTTCAGTGTGTATGTGCATGAGACTCTACCTACTGTTGTTTTTTTTTAAGTTTATTATTTTGCTTGTATTTTGCGCAAATGGATGCTTTTTAGTGAAAATAGTGTATTAATTGCTCTAACGCGTGTGTACTTATGGTTTTCTTTCACATTTATTGCCAAACTAACGTGTAAAAAAAAAAAAACTTTTACTAGAAGCAAGTTCTGCTAAGTTTGTGCAGTGACTAGTTTTGTTGGCAAATTATTATAAGGTCAAGTAGATCTTGACCCTGAGGTGGAAGGATGCATGTGCATGAAATAACACATCTGAAGTTTGCAATGACTGTTCCTGCTTGTCGGTGAGCTGTATCATTTTGATTTATTTGTCTGGATTTAATTGACATTAAATTGCAGTGAAATTAGTCTATGCAATACTAAAGACATTGTGTATGCAACATAAAGTTAATTCAGAGCTATAAAGTTTTCCGGACTCATATAATATGTTGAACAATTTACATTGACAAAACTTAATTTTAATTATTTTGGCTACTAAGAGTAATTGTTATGGCTTTCTTGTAATTGTATTTTATTGAACTATGTGTGCTGTTTATAGATCAATTGTGTGTGTGTGAATTTTAATACTTTTGCTTGTGCTACAATGGGTCGGTCAAAACATAAGAAACGGTCACACAGCACTTCAAGTTCATCTTCCTCATCTGATAGAGGAAAGAAGTAGTACAAAAGAGAGCTGAAGGATAAAGATAGGCGTATTGATGCTCTGAAGGGTTTGATTAAAGAGTTACGTAAGACAAGTAATTATCATAGTGCATCAACACCGTCACCACCAGTTTCTATTTCTTCAATAGCACTCGTGCCAAAGAATAATTCTAGTGAAGTGACGTCAAAGCCAGTTGTGCGTTCATCATCATCATCATCATCATATCAGCCGAAAGACGTCCACTGCTGGACATAGGCCTCCCCCAAGCGTCGCCACATTGACCGGTCCCGTGCGTCCCGCATCCAGCGAATCCCCGCAACCTTCACCAGGTCATCGGTCCACCTGGTGGGAGGCCTTCCAACGCATCGTCTTCCGGTTCGCGGTCGCCACTCCAGAACTTTTCTGCCCCATCGGCCATCCGTTCTGCGAGCAATGTGCCCTGCCCACTGCCACTTAAGTTTGGCAATTCTTCGAGCTATGTCGGTAACCCTGGTTCTCTTGCGGATCTCTACATTTCTGATTCGATCACGCAAGGATACTCCGAGCATAGCCCTCTCCATTGCCCTTTGCGTGACTGTAAGCTTTCTGATGAGGCCCATTGTGAGCGACCACGTCTCAGAGCCATAGGTCATCACTGGCAACACACACTGGTCATAGACCTTCGTCTTGAGACACTGTGGTAAGTTGGACGAGAAGACACCGCACAATTTCCCGAACGCTGCCCAGCCGAGTCGGATTCGACGGTTGACCTCTTTCTCGAAGTTGGCCCTACCCAACTGGATCGTTTGTCCCAGGTAGACATAATCTTCCACAACTTCGAGTGTAGAGTCTCCAACCTTGATAGGAGTGGGTGTTACATGGGCATTCAACATAACCTTGGTTTTGTCCATGTTCATTTTAAGACCCGCTCTTTTGGAAGCTCTACTGAGGTCATCGAGCATTATACTGAGGTCCTCCATGGTCTCAGCCATGACCACTATATCGTCGGCAAACCGAAGGTGAGTGATGTACTCGCCATTGACGTTGATGCCTAGCCCTCTCCAGTCCAGAACCTTGAAGACATCCTCCAGTGCAGCGGTGAACAGTTTCGGAGATATGACGTCTCCCTGTCTCACACCTCGCTGCAGAAAGATAGGTTCCGAGGTCTGATCCTGAAGTCGGACTGACATGGTGGCGTTTTTGTACAAACACTTCAACACCTCGATGTACCGGTAGTCGATTTGGCACCGTTGGAGAGACTGCAGTACAGCCCAAGTCTCGATCGAATCGAAGGCTTTCTCGTAGTCCACAAACGCTAAACAGAGAGGCAGGTTATACTCTTCGGTCTTCTGTATAACCTGCCGCAGCGTATGTATGTGGTCTACGGTGCTAAAGCCTTTTCGGAATCCGGCTTGTTCGGGAGGCTGGAAATCGTCAAACCTGCGCGCGAGACGATTCGTGATGACTCTTGAAAACAGCTTGTAGACATGGCTAAGAAGTGAGATGGGCCTATAGTTCTTCAACAGGGCATTGTCACCCTTCTTGAAAAAGAGTACCACCACACCCCTGCACCATGCCTGTGGCGTTTTCCCCTCGAGTATGACGGCACCAAACAACTTCTGAAGGGCCTTAAGTATTGGTTTTCCACCCGCCTTCAGGAGCTCGGCCGTAATGCCGTCATCACCCGGTGCCTTGTTGTTCTTAAGCTGTTTAAGAGCCATCCTAATCTCGTACAGGCTGACGTCCGGTATGTCTTCGGTATAGTGACGGGTCAATCTAGCTCTAGGGTCTTTTACTAGATTCGCGACGGGTTTAGTGGTTGACGTGTACAACTGCCCATAGAATTTCTCGATCTCCCTCAGAAGCTCCGGTTTGGCGGATATGATCCCGCCATCGTCGGTCTTCAGTTTCGTGAGCTGGCTCTGCCCAATAGACAGATCTCTTGCAAAGACCTTGGAGCCCTTATTCCGCTCAATTGCGTCTTTAATACGCTCAGTATTATAGCGGCGGAGGTCGCTTTTCAAGGACTTTGAGATCCGTCTATTAAGCTGCCGGTATTTCAACGCATCGTCTGAAGACTGCAGGATCATCTCACGCCTCTCTTTCATAAGCTTGAGAGTAGGATCAGAGATCTTTTTGTTTATATCTGTACGGCGGGTCTTGAAAAACTTAGACCCGACCGTATGGACAGCTTCCACGAACCCGTCGCTGTATTCGTCCACGGAGCTCCCTAGGCACTCGAAACGATTCTGGAGTTCGAGCTGAAAGCTCTCGGGGTTTTGGATCTGGATCTGTGCTGGACGGAGCGTTGACTTCATCAGTCGAGACCTTTCAAGCTTGATATTAATGTTCAATGTGCCTCTTACCATTCGGTGATCGCTCCCGGTTTTCACCGAATTGATCACAGAGACATCATTGAACATTTGCTTCTTGGTTGACATGATGAAGTCGATCTCGTTTTTTGTTGCACCATCGGGGCTTTGCCAGGTCCACTTCCTATGCTCACGCTTTCTGAAGAAGGAGTTCATCATGTAGAGGCCCTCCTTCTCCATAAAACTGGCCAGTAGGTGACCCCGGTGGTTCCGACGTCCAACTCCAAATTGCCCCACTTGCAGCTCATCCTCGTCTCGTTTGCCCAGTTTTGCGTTGAAGTCCCCCATGACAACGGTGAAGTGAGTTTTGAAACCATGCATGGCTATAGAGATATCCTCATACATGGTCTCTACCTCGTCGTCGGGGTGTGCCGAGGTCGGTGCGTAGACCTGTATGACCTTCAGCGAATATCTCGAGGATATTCTGAGTATAAGGTACGCCACCCTGGTCGACACACTCTCGATCTTCACCACGTTGTTCACAAGGGACTTGTGGACGATAAACCCGACACCACCCTGGGACTGCCGGTCACCCTCTCGGAAATAGAGCAGGTTACCGGATTTGAGGATTATCGAGTCCTCCCCCTCTCTTCGGACTTCAGATAACCCTATAATACTCCATCGTAACCTGCTCAATTCTTCCTCGAGTTCGGCTATCTTCTCGTCGGTCCGGAGTGTTCGCGTGTTGTATGTTGCCAGGGCCAGTCGTCGGTGTTTATTGGGGTAGCCGGGTTCACTCCGGGGATTCTTCGCACCCCTTGCCACGCCATCGCCTCGACCGCTACCGTAGTCGAGGGTAGACGGGCTGCCGGGTACTCGGGGCCGTTTTTCATTTGTGCTATTCATTTAGTTTGGGGGGGTTTGCCTTAATCGCCACGCTTGGCAGGCGGGTTGGCGATCGCAGTTTGTTGTTGAAGAGCACAGAGAACGCTGCTGCCCATTCTCTGGTGAATCCCTTAGTCGCCTCTTACGACACCCACGGGAAGATATGGGATGGTGAGATTCTTTACGTCCGACACCATACGGATAGTTGTGCGTTATGTAGGGCGTAATGACTTTATACCTGAGTTCAATCCACAAACTACATCAGTTTCTGTAGAACATTGGATTTGCAATCTAGAAAGTACGGCTAAAATGCATGGATGGGATGAGCGTACTTTGATTTGTAATTGTACTGCAAAGTTGAGTGGTTATGCTAAAGGGTGGTATGAACAATAAGCATCTTATGAGATTAGTTGGACTGAGTGGAAGGAAAAATTAATTAAAGCTTTTCCGTTTACTAAAAATAAATTATCACAGATTAGGGAGTTAGTGAATCGAGTCAGGTTGCCTAGCGAAGAACCTATCGAATTTTATTATAGTAAATTGGGCATAGGCATGTCATGTCACTTGAGAGATGAAGTGATCACAGAAGCTATCATTGGTACACTTGGTAACAAACTGTTAGATGTTGGTGCAAAGTCAGCCGGGTGCCGCGACACCGCTTCTCTTCTTCAATACCTGGCCAGTATTAACAACTTGGATGCTAGTGTCGAACAGGACCAAGCTGTGACGTCATTAAAAAGTGTCAGCTCTAACAAAAATATAAAATGTTATACATGTGGCAAATTAGGTCATAAGGCAAATAGATGTCGTAAGAGCAAGGAACACAGACAGACACCGAAAAATAATGAAAATAAGAAATGTTCCTTTTGTAACAAATTAGGCCATGTGGAATCAACCTGTTATAAAAAGCACAATCTTAGTAAACATTGCTCATTTTGTAATATTGATGGACACTCTTTAGAAGAGTGCCGAAAAAAGTCAAAGACTGGTCCTCAGAATAGATTAGCGCGAAAGATTCAAACTGTGTGCTGTGACTCTTCTGACAAAAAGTACTTTAAAGAGGTATTTGTGAATGGGGTTTTGGCAAATGCTTTTCTGGATTTTGGCAGCTCCTGCAATGCAATGGCACAAAGTTTTTATGAGAAACAAGACCTGGAGTTAAAACTTAATAATGATGTTGTAATAAAAGGATACGGAGATGCATTCATTACACCTGTAGGTACAGTTACTGCTACTATTGTGGTTGATGGTGCAAAGCAGGAAAATTTGTTCTACATTGTTCCTGATCATGTTCAGAATGTGGATGTTTTGATAGGACAGACATTCACAGAGTCTCCAAATTTAGTGGTTGTGAAGACTGCCACTGATTTGAATATTTATGAGGATGAGATGGCTTTTCAAGTGACTGAGTTATGTGATAGTTTTGATAAGGTTCGCTTATATCCCCAAACTGACACACACCTAATTCCTGGCGTGAATAAGGTTTTGGTACGACTGGATCCTGTTGTTGATGGTTTTATGAACGTCAAGAAGTGTGACCAGAGAAAACCATTGAATGAAAAGGATGTTCTTGTTGACAATATTGAGTCATCTGATGGGTATGCTATCATTAAGCTGGTGAATAGAACAAATTCGATCTTAAAACTTAAGGAAGCAGATTGTGTAGCAAGAGCGGAATTAACAAAACCAGATTTAGGGATGGTAGATAATGTAAAGGTGGGTGCACATTTGAATAAAGATGAGAAAGCTGAATTGAATGATCTTTTAGCTAAATATGAGCATTGTTTTTCTGGAAATGGAATGGAACTAGGGAACTGTAGTGTAGAAATGAGCATTAAGTTGACGGAGAATAAGGTGATAAACTTCAAGCCTTACTGAATGTCTTTCCATGAGAGGGACATAGTGAGAAATGTTGTTGATGACCTGCTAGATTCTGGCATTATCGAGAAGTCTACATCCCCTTTTGCTAGCCCAGTTCTACTGGTGAATAAAAAGGATGGCGGACGTAGATTATGCGTGGATTATAGGGCGTTAAATTGAGGAAAAGTAAATGTTCTTTTCTCACTGAGAGCGTCGAGTATCTAGGTCATGTTATCTCAAATGGTGAAATCAGACCCTCAACTCATAAAATTACAGCTGTATCAAGTTTTAAAGTACCTTCGAATGTTCATGAATTACGCCAGCTCCTCGGTCTTGCAAGTTATTTCCGCAAATTTATCCAAGGCTTTGCGTCTATTGCGCGACCACTTACCTCTCTCACAAAAAAGACTGCAGAATGGCAGTGAGGATCGGAAGAACAGGCTATGCAAACCCTTAAGCAAATACTTACATCAGATCCAGTTCTGGTCATTTACGATCCAGAAAGAGAAACACAGGTTCACACAGATGCATCAAGACTTGGACTTGGCGGAGTTCTCCTTCAAAAGCAGCCTAGTGGAGATACCAAGGTTGTTGCTTATGCGAGCAGACAGACAACCGCCACCGAAGTGAAATACCACAGCTTTGAACTAGAGGCTCTCGCAGTAGTATTTGCCATTCAAAGATTTAAGGTGTATCTGTCCGGAATCAAGTTCAGAGTTGTAACGGATTGCTGAGCATTACGTATGGCCTGGCTGAAAAGGGATTTATCTCCGCGGATTGCTCGTTGGTGGCTCGACCTTCAAGAGTACAACTTTGAAGTGGATCACCGCCCAGGCAGATCCATGGCACACGTTGATGCTCTCAGTCGGAATCCTATATTGGTACAGCATATTGTGGAGAAGGATTTGATTGATGCGTTACAGGAAGGAGATGAAGGAATTCGGAGATTGATTCAAAATATAAAACTGGAACAAGAGGCTAATAAGAAAAAGAATACTGGACTTTCAAAGGACTATAAGGTTGTTGATGGCAAGTTATGTCGTCTGGTGGATAACAGCTTTGAGCCTGTTTTACCTAAAAGTGCAAGATTCCATATACTGACGTTGTACCATGACAAAAACGGTCATTTGGGAACAGAAAAGTGTTTGGAAGCTATACAAGCTAAATATTGGTTTCCAAAAATGCGAAAGTATGTTGGGAAGTATGTTGCAAGTTGTATCGGATGCCAATTTACGAAGAAGCCTACTGGGAAATAACGTGGACTTTTGCATCCGATTGCTAGAGTATCCGTACCGTTCCACACATTGCATGTAGATCACCTGGGCCCATTTTGCAAAAGTAATGGGAAGACTTATATCATAGCTATTATTGATGGGTTCACAAAATTCGTCTGGTTGGAAGCTGTCGCTAGTGCTAATGCTAAAGGAGCTATCACAGCATTGTCTAAACTTAGACATGTTTTTGGTCACCCAGATTGAATTATCAGTGACCGAGGTACCGCGTTCACTGGCAAGGAGTTTGAGAGTTATTGCGCAGATCACGGAATTAAGCACGTATTAAATGCTGTCGCCTCTCCGCGGGCGAACGGGCAGGTGGAACGCCTTAACCGCACAATTCTCAGTTCGTTGTCAGCTCATATGGGTGAGGAGCAAAAAGGTTGGGATGCCTATCTGCCAAAGGTACAACTAGGCATCAATTCTTCAGTCAGTCACGGAACTGGTAAGTCACCCTTAGAGTTGTTGTATGGCCTTAGACCCAGACTAGCCAATGATTTGCAATGTGCAGTTTACAGTGACGATATTGAGGCACTCAGAAAAGATGCTGCACAGAAAATCGAGACTAACGCTTCTAAAATGAAAGTACGCTTTGACAAAAGTCGTAGAGAGGGTGCTCCTATATCAGTCGGGCAGTTAGTCAAGGTTGAGCGTAAAATTTTACGACCTGGATTGTCCAGTGGGAAATTAGTTCCCAGATATGCGGGACCGTATAAGGTAACTGCCGTGTTGCCAAACGATCGCCTTGAGGTGACGTCGTCCACGAAGGGAAAGCGAGCTTACAGAAACATTGTTGCTCGTGACAAAATTAAAGTGTGGTGTCACAGAGATGAAAGTTCATCATCTGGTGAAGATTAATTACATTTATTATTTAACAAGTTTACCAGATCTAACATTTTTCTGAGGGCCCTGTGCCGTGCCTTTTATCTTAAACTGCTTTCGGAGCCTTATACGACTTTTACTTTTAACCCTAAAGACATTTATCGCTTGCCTTCGGGGCCTACACAGCTTGCGGTGCTTGCTTTCGGAGCCATAAGGCACCCTGACTTATTGTGGTTGATTTGCTTTGCCTCCGGGGCCTCAGCGTTTACTAGTGCTTGCTTATGGAGCCTCACAGCACAGAACAATAAAATAACGCTTGCCTACGGAGCCTACTCAGCGTGCAGTGCTTGCCGCCGGAGCCTCTAAAGCATCTTGACATATAGCGGCTGATTCGCTTTGCCTAAAGGATTTTAACGCTTGCCTTCGGGGCCTACGCAGCGTGCGGTGCTTGCTTTTGTCACCTTAACGCACCGTGACATGTTGCGGTTGATGCGCTTTGCCTACGGGGCCTCAGCGTTTGTTCAGTGCTTGCTTACGGAGCCTCACAGCACTTAACCATATACAAGTTTGATGCGCTTTGCCTACGGGGCCTCAGCTTTTGACCAGTGCTTGCTTACGGAGCCTCACAGCACTTAACCATATACAAGTTTGATGCGCTTTGCCTACGGGGCCTCAGCTTTTGACCAGTGCTTGCTTACGGAGCCTCGCAGCACTTAATCATATACAAGTTGACGCTTGCCTTCGGGGTCTACAGCGTTGGTTTAGTGCTTGCCTTCGGGGCCTATACAGTGTTAGTCAGTGGTTGCCTTTGGGGCCTTGCCACTATCAAATTATTCTCTTCTTTGCAAGTGAATGACATCATCCTTAAAGATCACAGTGACGAGGCGTGGAGTACGGTTGCGACTAGACGCCGCTCAAGCAGATGCTCCGCCAATGGGACTACTTTCTTCTTCGGAGGACCGAAGAGTTGCAGGATGGCCGAGTTGTTAGCGAGATAAAATCGAGTCTACACAGCACTGCTCAATCGATGACGAGTGCCCGTCACTACGATCTGTCACTAGACACTTGATGTACTTTTTGGCGCGGTTTTCGATGCCAGAATATTGTTTTGCTCAATTGTGATTAAATAAATGTGTTTTAAAACTGTTTGTGTTTAATAGTAAGTACATGATACTCATTCATTTACCTTTTGAATCCAAAATTTGGTTTGAACTCGTATGACATCATAACGAATCGAAGGGCACAGGTAGTATGAACACAAAAAGAAACTAGGACACGTCAAACATTTACCTTAAACAGTTCAAATCTACCATAAAACTAAAAAACCTTGACACAGCAGTGTGTATGTGTATCATAAAGGCTCCATCGGTGGTATATCAAGGAAGCTGTGCCACCAGCCCGGCGAGCATGGCCTACTGTGACATCGCTTAAGTCACACTTTTAATCACAGTTTGGGCGATAAACTCATTTTGTCTTAAATGCTAGCATGGCGGCGTGAGATATTTTCTTGACTTGTGGCATAACTTCTTGACGTTTATTTTTTTCTTTTTCGGCAATTTTCAGTTTTTATTGCAGTTTCGGTTTAACCTTGGCCATAAAAACCATTTATGTTCTGAGAAGCATAGCCCTACGACGCACTGTTTCTGAATTATGGGCCTCCGTATCTTATTTTATTTTGCATAAAACGCTCTATATTTCTAAAATGATATCTCGAAAACGGTATGTCCTAGGCAAAAAATAACCAAAATTTAGCCCCCCCCCCCCTTTGCTACCCCCATGTTAGCAGCATCCCAACATGAATTATAAGTTTTTTTTTTTTTACATTGCTTGTTTTTCGACTTGAACTACGGTCATGACAAGTTATGATAGAATATGTCATGTCTTACAATTTGTCTTAAATGCTAGCACGGGACAACCATGTGACATAGTGTGCAGTCGCGACTTGCTTTTCTTGTTGTTGACTTCATAGTGCGACATAATTTGAATAGACGACCAAATAAAATAATACGTAAAAAAGTATGCCGTTTATACAGCCAAACAACTTTTTAATTTTGTTGGGAATAAATTAATATTTGACCTACGACCATAGACTTATGCACACTTTATTTTTCTTTGTTTGTTTGATAACATATTAAGTGTTTGTTAGAAAGATTTACTAAAAAATATAATAGCTTGGACCAATACCGGTGGGCCCCTATTTTTTTTATTTTAAATGTTTTTTGGGGATTTTATTTAAGAAACATTTAAAAATGTAGAAAGTAAGAAGAATATGGTATAAAAGAAAATAATAATAAAAAAAATAATTAATTAAAAAAAAAAAAAAAAATACAATTATGAAAAAGTAATAATATACAATTAATTAATAATCCTGAAACATTTCAATTAATTAATAAGCATTGATCACCATACACACAAAATGAATTTATTGCCATTTGGTGCAGTAATTAGAAGGCAAATATATTTATTTTCAAATGTAAAATTTTATCACCACCTCCGAACGAAAGTGATAAATTTTTCTAAATCATCTGTGAAAATGTGACATTTGTGACAAAATAGGTGCGCCCGTATTAGCAATTAAGACCCGATGACCCAAACAAACGTCAGGAAATTTTCTCACGCCGCCGGTGCTATTATTTAGGACAAAATGGCGTTATCGCCCAAACTGCGATGAAATGTGTGACTCAAGCAATGTCACAGTAGGCCGTGCTCGCCGGGAAGCAACAAGAAAGGCATGTTGCGCCTTTAAAATATGTCACATGTTTGACCCGTGCTAGCATTTAAGACAAATTGTAAAACATGACATAATTTATCATGTCTTGTCACAAATGTCTTGGGTGCGCCCATGCTCGCTAGGCAGGAAGTTATCTTGGTTCCTTAGTAACTGTGGTACGGTGTTGTTATTATTCTGCCAGACTTGAAAAAGAAGACTGTCGATTCGACCCATATATACTATGTTATAATTTTGGAATTGCACCGTACCCGTAATATTTTAGTTTAAGTGGGCTATTAAACACGTGTTGCAAATTTCCTTATTATATTTATGTTTTTGTTCAGTTTTACCGATAAATCGAGGTCCTACTTATATCGTAAATGTGACAGTACTTAAAAAGTAAAATGGCTATTGCGAATACCATACAGGCTGATAAAAATAATACAATGTCAATGCAATATCTTTCAGAACATTTTAACCAAGCACAATATTCTTGTATGGAAATGAAACAGAAATCATTTAATTGCCTCGGACACCTATTTAAATGTTATACGAAATTTACATAAATAAAATATCTCTTTTACTCACAATTCCATATGTTAATTAAACAAACAATTACGGATTCCTACCACGGAAATTAATTTGCTGGTCAGACGGCAATGGTTGACAAAAATAAAACAAAAAAAAATAATTGCCGCCTACCCCTTTCATAGATTGAATATCAATAAAGGAAACATATTGAGGTTTCGAGTCGACGGATTTCAAATTAAATTATTGGGCGATGTTTTTTTTGTGCTTTTTATTTGTTTGGAAAATGCTGTAATATTGAAGCATGGAGCACACAACCCGTGGAGAGAGCATCGGCACGTTTTTGTTCTAACTAAACCGAAGTCACCAAGAAACGGCGGGGGCAGAGGTAAGCTTCTCCCGCTGTGATTGGGTGATAGTTTGACAACCAAATGACTACTGATATTCTAGGGATTCCAAACAAGTAATTTAAAAAAATATCGATATCGGTAATTGTTTAACTTATTAATAGTATAAGGATTTATTTGGGATACAGACAAACAAAAGAACAAATTTCTTAGAATCTTCGGTAGGTATAATAAACATTTATGATAAGGTAAATACGGGCTAGGCAATAACAAACAAAATAACATACACAACCGCAGTTCTTATTAATTTCGGCAACTTAGAAAGTATTGTCTAATGCTTAATGATGGCGTTATGGCCGTTTTCAAGAAGTCACTGAGTATTTATGCGCTCGCCGAGCGTTTCAGTCTTGGAGCCTTACATATCGATATAATCGTCGTGAACTCGTGATGCTGCAAACAGCACTATCGAGAAAAAAGAGACAACTGCTAATGATCAAATCAGTGTACCAGAAAGAGACCGCAAAGCGAACCATCCAGAAATAAATATATTTGATTTTACTTAATGAAATTGATTAAATGGAGTAGAAAACCACAAAACTGTGAAATGTTGTTCCATCTTTTGTGTAACTTGAAGTAGTAGTACACTTCCTACACCATTTAATTGCACAAATAGGCATTACTTTTCGTTTTATTTGTTTTTAAAGGCGGAAGCGCGTGACGTTCGTACAGATGCTGCGACTGACCAAAATTTCGCCGCATGAGCTTGATATTGCATACGCTTGGCGCCCGCGGTAGCCCTCGCACGCTCTCTCGACGGGTTGTGTGCTCCATGTATTGAAGACTGTTTTATAGGTCATGAGTGAGCAAGCCTTTATTTTATTAAAGTCTAAGGTTAAATGGCAAGAAAATCTTTTAGAATCCCTTTTAAATTGATTGTGATAATTGTTTTAATTTATTGTTACAAGTTAACTTTAACTGTGGTACCACAAGCTTGTATCTCATCTTCCTGAGAAAGTAAATGCTTTGTGATTTTTAATCAAATGATAGTATACAGAGAATTTCAGAAAACATTTAGTTGTAATACTTTATCCGTCTTACTAATAAACTCGGAATAAAGTTATACCAGGTATAACAAAGGTATACCCATACATTTTCATAGGTTTATACCTGGTATAACTTTATTCTGCGTTTATTTGTAAGAGGGTATATCTCTAACAGAATTAAACTAATCTCTGGCAGAGCTGAATTTGATCCATGTAATAAGGGGCGATTCTATCGCCATGAAGCGGTCACAAATACCGATTATAAAACATATGAACACTAATTAATACAACATCAACACATTAGACATTATACTGTCTAATAACAATTACAGTGGTTTACCGCTAATTGTAAATACGACGCTTAGCGGTATTCAGCAGGTGTTTAATGATTACCATCGCTGCAGAGTGTCAATTAACGCTGTATGTAACTAATAACTCGATGTATGCTTGTGTTGAGAGATTCTCAATAATTAAGATCTTACGATTATGTGAACATGGGTAATGGCAGTATCATGGTTTTTCTGGCGTAAAATTCTTACAAATTCGCAGTTGCCGAGAAACATCCATTGGTGGACATGTTCCTACCCCAAATTCACATAGAACATGTCAAGTTCATTAAATCAAGTTATACTGCCGGGTTTCCTTCGAAATCACCAGTAATAAATACCAAGACGTTGTTGGCCTTTCTTGAAGAGGTAGACAAAAGAGAGTAAGGAATGATCGACACTTCTGAAAAACACGTTCAGAAGTTATTTTGTGGAAACTAACCCAATCCATGGGATACTCGTATTATGTCGCAATCACAAAGTTGTTGTCAGTTTAACATTAGAACAACCAAAATAGTTTAGTAAACAATTTTGGGATTTGGTCCGGATATTTTGATATGGCCTGATTTAGCTTGAAACGCCTAAGTATGGCAATAGCAGTATATTTCTATAAAAATAACAACATGATTATCGCGCAAATTGTAGTAAAAAGAAACGAAGTCAGTTCCTAGCATGAGACGGATGGCGACAGTTATTGTGTTGCAGTTTTTCCTTATAAATTAAAAGGTTTTGTTCTTTTTCTGTGCATCTTTATTATTTAATGGTAACATCTGCGTTTATTAACTATCACATAACGGTTGGCAAGCAAAACCCTACCGTTTCTGATTTTAAGAATTTGAAGTTCCTATACCTTGACTAACTCTACTTTAGCATAAAAGCTTATCAAATGCATTTGCGTATTCTAAACCAGTTCTAAGTTTTTTTTTTAATTTAGTCGTCGCGCTTTACATAACATACAGTGAAATCGTAATTGGTTTTAAAATAATAAAAAAATATTTTAATATATTGGTGGCTACCACTGCAAACCTTGTTTTCATTCCTACATTATTCTGTAGTAAAACATTTATCCTTAAATAAATCCTAAGTTGAAGCTAACAGGTGACGTCACAACTCTTTAAGCAGCGTAACTTCAACATGTTAATCTCGATCATAGTGTTGCATTCGATCTTCTTCATGATAACAATGAGTTTTAATTTAATGTTAGTTTTAATTTAAATCTCTTCGCTTGTTACTTCTTATTTATTACTTCCCTTGGTCACCCGCGGCTTTAAATTGTAGGGAGAGATTATATTGTAAGGAATAGTAGTTAAATATAATTTTGCGAATGGAAAAGAATGGGGGACGATTTATCATCATGATTTTGCCATCATAATAATATGTAATTGACAGATTAATTAGCACATTGGTAATATTTTTTTTGACTATTTGTTGATATACATTCACATTATAGATTTTAGAGAAGCATTTTATAAGGGTGAGCTTGTATGGACAGGGTCTTAAGTTTCATACTCAACCAAACCATTGTTAGAGAAATAAATAAATTATTATATTGTTATTTTGAAGAGACCTATCATGACAATCATTATTGCCCTAATACCGAATTATCGCATAAATTAGGCATTATACAATTTTAAGGCAATTAAATTTATTAATATTACTGAGTTCTTGTTTGTGCAATTCAATTGACTAAGTTGATTCGTCCATTATTTAAAAATAAAACTTTGGCCACTTCACTCTCCATTAAATACGACAAGAGCTTGTAAACAACAAAAAAACCGTAAAAATAACATGCTCAGAATATTAAACAATATGTTCATGCCATCAACAATGGGAGGTAAACTTGAACGTAATTTTCAACGGTTTTATAACGATGGCTTGCAGGCAAAAACGTTGTATATTTAGGTTATTTTTTTCGAAACACCCAAGTCGTTGGGTGGATTTTAAGATTTAAAACGAATGGATGAGTTATGGAGCGTAGTATTGTGTTAATTCTGAGCGAAGATTTTTTGTTGGTAACAATTTAAACAAGGTTTTGCACTTTACGAGTATTTACATTAAGCCTGTCAAATAAATCTAGGTGTAAAACATAATTTTTAATTTATTTATATTTCTGTAACAGTTTCACAAAACAATATTAAGCACTACACATTAGTAACACCAATACATATTCTAGTGCGTTTGTGCTGTTTAATACAAAGCGAAAAAGCCCTATGAAGAGCCTATTTTTTCATTCCGCCATGCTTTTTACACATAGCTCTTCCTATTATTTTTGCTACACAAAATCATATCAAGTGTTCTTTGTTTTAACATTTCCATTTTGAGTATTACCAGATGAGTAATAATTCTTAATAGTGCTAATTTTAAATAGGGCATTGCGTTCTGAAATGTAATAAGTGGCTGACTAATGTTTAAATGTGGTTCAGTTTCGCAATTTTGATGCAGTAAGCTATTCAGTTACAATATTTAAATAACATCAGCCTATAACAAATCCACAGCAGTTGAAATAACTATTCCTGTAAAGACCCGTATCTAATTCCCCCCTAAAACGGATATGAATGGGCTCGTGACATTCATAAAATGTATTGTGTGGCAAACTAAGGGGTATTGTATGAGAGACCCTTCCATACGGACCAGGGCGTCTACTCCCTAAGCACGAAGTCCGTAGTTTCGACCTTAGTTACGGGCATTTCCTACTCCCTATCACCTACGGACGGATGATTCGTTCGGGGCCCGAACGAAGAATGAATGGCAACACAATTTGACAGTTGAACCTACTCCCTATGCGTTTTTATCCGTTCGAAAATTTGAATTCGACACTTGTTATTACGGATCGTTATGTCAGATATTACGACATCAAAATAGTTATCGTGCGGTCGACGAAACTTTTAATTCGCAATGATGGCTGCTTTTTTAATGCTCGCAGAAGATCTACAGGAAGAGCGGAGGCAACGTCGACGACATTTGCGCCAAAACTTCCAGTTGGCAAGTATTCCCGACGTTGAGTTCCTATGGAACGATAGGCTCACTCGGGAATTATTTGAGGACTTGTGTGAGCCTTCACATAAGTCCTCTCCACTTAAGACGAAGTGGTGTTGATCCAACAATGAAGGTAAGGATAGGTATATTAAAGATTCTGCAACTTATTGAGCTGTATTACCAATCAGTCCCACCGATTTTACTGTTGTTATTTTTTTATTTCAGATCCCCGCTGCTCATAATTTTATGCCCGGGGGAGTGACCAAGGTGCAGTGGGCCTTAGCAGTGACGTTCTAATGGCACAACAGACAGTGTCACGGTTTCTGCGGCATGTCACAAATGCACTGAACAGCCCCTCATTAATAAAAAAGTATACAAGGTTTCCACAGAATTTGGCTGAGAGGAACCTTATAAATAAAAAGACAGTAAGTTTAAAAGCTTGTACCAATTTTCTAAAACAAATATCCATAGGTATTTAATAAAATATAGCCTGCCATTTGAACAATTACTATAATACCTATGCTTTGAAGAGTGTTTATACCTACCTAAAGAGTGCACTTTAATAAATTGTATCATTTAAAATTTTACAGATTTTATGAAAAACTAGCTGACCCCTGCGGCTTCGCTCCCGTCATAATTATAACCTATGTTACTCGGGAATAATGTAGCTTTCCAAAGGCGAAAGAATTTTTAAAATCGGTCCAGCCATTTCAGAGATTAGCCGGAACAAACAGACAGAAAGACAAAAATTGTAAAAAAAAATATTTTGTTGTATGTACCGTATATATATTCATATACATGTAGTAAAAACGGTTATTTCAATATTACAGACTCCCCAATTTTATTATATGTAATAGATATGGCCTGCCAGGTGTAGTGTTACAGGGGATTTTGGGTACCCACTCGGAATAGACAATATCATACAAAAACATGCTCGGTCCACTATACAGTGTATGTTTGGCATTTTAAAAGGTCGATTAAGATGCCCCTTAGCAGCAAGAGAGCTGCATTATGCACCGGTCAGTTGGTACTTGTCACAATTTATTCTAGGTATAGCTATGTTTTTCTAATAACACATTGTACGGGTGAACAATATTTTTTTTCACATATTTACATTGAGGTAATAATGTACTATGCACATTTAAGAGCATATTTTAATTATATTTTCAGGTAAAATTGTCATTGCCTGCTGTGTTTTACCCAATATGTTTAATCCGGCAGACTTAGAAGCACCTTCCCTCAGCGAGAATATCTTCAATTTTAGCACAGTAGACGGGGAGAAGTGTCTACAAATGTATTATCTGCCCATCAAGCTCTTCAGCAAGGGCAGAGAACGAGAGACAAATTAGTGCAATTGCTGGAAAGAAATAGATACATATGCATTCTCACAAGAAAACTTCACGAATAAAACAAATATAAATGCATTGGGTATGTGTATGACTAGATGTATGAATGTGAGTGAGCAAAAGAAGTATGAAAGGATCGCAGCAGGTGGCGTTCTCTAGTTTCTGCCTATTTCCATGGGGAAAAGGGTGTGGGTTTATGTTTGTATGTATTATTGACTTTTCACAATAAAAGCATTGTTTTAATTAATGAATTTTTTATTTTTTACCATTCAAATCTGAATAAATTTAACAATCATCAACACACTATGGCATAAACAATAATACAACTACAAGAGGCATAAAGACGTTTCATTTCATAAACAAAGTATTTTTGAATGTGGTAGTTTACACACTTGATTATTTACCAAAATAGGAAAACAACCTTTATGGGATTTACCCTACTTAAGTACGAAAATCGCCAAAATGTTAAAAGAAAAGAAAAATATTTATTTGTGACCCGCACAGGAGACATGAGAAATAAGCAAAAATTAAACAATAATAAAAATAAAACCTCATGTGAGACGGACAGGGATGAGGTTTTATGTTTTATCTCAGAATGTGCAGTGATACTCAAAAAGGAAATAACGCTGCCCTGATATTATGATAATTTATATTTAAAAAAAAACCATGTAGAAGTATTCACGTGGTTTTCCTTTTACTTATCAGTCTTAAATTATTGCTAGGACCTTAATATCTCTTACTTGTCTACTTCAGTCTCAAATACCTAATAATCTGAATAAAATTAACACTTAACACAGTATAACAATCAAAACATAGATTTCCTTTTATTTATCACTGTTAAAATATTGCTAGGAACTTAGTTTTTCCATCTCTCATTTCTCCTAGTTTTGCTTATAAGCACTTCCACCTTCGGCAAGTGTTGCAGCATGGGTGGGTGAGATGGCGGGTGGCTCTCTTACTGGTGGACCCTGTACAACAAAAACTGAATATCATTGACGGATACAACAAAAAATATATGATTGTTTATCTGTAATTTATTAGTATTTAGTAAAAAAATAGTCTACTACCATATTAATAATTATTAGTATTACCGTTGGAAAAGCTGGTTGTTACTCTTGACTAGATTTGTGGCTTTCCAAAACTCAATCCAATAATCGATAGGATCTTTAACTCCATTTGAAAGCGGGTTGGTCTTCCCAATGAACCTGTAGCACATGCTGACCGTCTGGCAGCTCCAGCAGCTTTCTTGGCCAAATGTTTTTAACAGCCCACACCTAAAATTTTGATATTTGGTTAATTTTAATTGCATATAGGGTATAATATATAAATACACAATACTCTTAAGTACTGTTACAGATAATAGCCCAGTCAGTAAATAATTAAAAAGGCCTTTGCCAAAGCTGGCGTAGTCGTGATTTGCACAGATGTATTCGTGATTGTAACGCCTACTGACTGGGCTACATGTATTTGCAAGATGACTGATTATCATTGTTTGCACTTTACTGATGACAAGACCTCAAAATCATATTAATATTGACGAGTAATGTAGTAAACTCACCCTTTGCCGTTGGTCCACGAACTTTGTGCAAATTCCCATTGAAATTAAGGTGCTTGCACAGGTTTTCTTACAGCCGCTTTGAGCGAACTCATGAAGTCGACAAGGGCCTCAATTTGCGCGTAATTTTCTGCAGCGGTCGGGGTCATTTTAATTAATTATTAATGAAAACTAAAATCTGCCCGGATATTTAATAGGAATTGCTTGACGTTTCATTTGAAAGTTGCCGTCAAACAGAAAAAAGGCAATGGTATCAACAGGATAATGCCACTTTCCGGACTAAAATGACAAAAGTAATTCATTTCTATATTGATAGACATGAAAAAATTATATTGTTAAAAATATGGTCATTTTCTAACGTAAAAATAATATAATATTTTGTTTAGTAAGTTTGAAACCACAAACTAGGAAAACCGGTAATCGACCGATAAAATAGTACAACTCTAACGTCATCCGTCGTTCGTTCACGAAAATTGTCCATGATCCCGTTCGAAGCTCACTAACCCGAAATCGATAGGGGGTAGGGTTCACTCCGAAGTTTCGGAATACTTTCGGACGGCCCGTAACTTCGTCGACGAAGATAGGGAGTAGACGCCCAGGGCCTGCAGTCTCGACATAGCTAACGATCGTTACGCTAGCTAACATTCGTTAACTCTTACCACAAAATAGTAAGTATACAGAAGGGCCACTCCCGCCGTTTGGAAAATTGACAGCTAAACTTGACAGATTCACTAGGGTTGTAGTGTTCGTGATATTAAATGGATATTTGATGCCCTGTCTACCCTCTAAAGCATGTAAGCATGATATGATGTATGTTTAGACGAATCTATGTATTTATGTTTGTAACTTGGGCAACCTACCCTTTTTTTTTTAATTCGGAATCAATATAGTAGCAACCCTAGTGAATCTGTCAAGTTTAGCTGTCAATTTTCCAAAGGGCGGGAGTGGCCCTTCTGTATACTTACTATTTTGTGGTAAGAGTTAACGAATGTTAGCTAGCGTAACGATCGTTAGCTATGTCGAGACTGCAGGCCCTGGTTTGTGTTCTCGACAGTATTTTGTGGTGCGTATTCGTAGCTAAGCATCGTGGAAGGAATGCTTTAGTAGTTAAATTTTACGATCTTACGGTAAGTATATTGTGTGGGGAAGTGCGTGTTAATTAAAATAGGTTGTCGATATCGATAATTTTTTAGTTATTTTGTTTTCTAGTTAAGTTGTTATAAATGATTACATTGAGAATTGGTAATTCGATAATAATCAGTTCATCGATATCGAATCGGTTAATAAACGGTGATTATAAAATGCTAGGTTAAAAGCGAAAAAAATACCTATGTGACATGTAATGAACAGAATATAATTTATGCTTACTTCTCTTATTATAGGTGACATTATTGCTGACTTATTAGCTTGCCGACTATTGTTAGTTCATATTACGTTAAATGATTCAAGAAAATTAATTAAGCGTATGTAAGGCGCAAATCATTCAGGATTTCTTTTAAAATATTTTCTAAAAAGAGATTACCAGGTTTTTTTTTCGGTCCGAAGAAATTTAAGATTTTGTAATTTCACAGACGTTACCAGTAATCATACAATGTAAGATGTTATTAATTAAATGTGAAGGTACTACTTTCAAACAAAGTAATAATACATTAGTTAAATTTTTAGCTTAGTAGTACCTAGGTATTAGGGATTAATTTAGGCATTCACTAGTTGTTAGCGAGAGTACGATAGCTTTTATCAGATAATTGGATAGTTTTCAAATTTCATAGAAGAAAATATAATTCATTAAGATTTTAAGAAACTTCTTAGACTATGATAGACATAAGACGGAAGCTAGCACATATACATACATACTCACAAAATATCATTATTCTTATAATCTAGCGTTCGTTCTTCGAAACTGAGATAATCGAATACGTAAATTCGATCCATTATTCGATTATCTTATGGAATAATAATGAGTTGCCATTGACACCTGCCGGTAAAAAAAAGAAAAAGAACACGGCCGCACGTCAAAGACGCTTTGTGCGTTCCCGCGCATTTGTTGTTGTTTTTATTTCTTGGGTTTCGTTATAGTATAAGATCCCGTTATAAAACGACCTTCACCGAGATGCTTATTTAATGAAACGTATTTTATATTTAATTTAATATGTCAATAAATATAATCCATATGGGTTGCCTAGCAAATTTCAGTCCAGAGTATGTTTAATTAATAATTAAAAGAAAATATTTTTTTAAACATTTCACCGGTATGATTATTAGATAAATTCTATACCAATCGAAAGTATGAAGCCTATAGAATATGCAAACGTTAGGTTGCCTATTCTTTTCCGGTCACAACTATCGGGTTGCCAGGTATAAACAGGTAAATCTGTACCAGCATTTTGCAACGGTCTGTTTATTGAATTAAATTTAAATGAAGTTAAAGATTATTTTATTCTGAACACGGTGGTATAGGGTTGCCTGCGAAAAATCAGTCCAGAATTGCGGTTGTCGAATTTAAAAAAGTAAAATATTGCTCCGAGTGAATGTGTGCGACTGAGAGGTCCCAACCGACGATCCCATGCGATAGAAGAGGACACAGCATAGCAGCTGTTTAAAGTCCGCCCATTTAAAGAAAGAGAGTGCGCATGCTATTTGGGCTTGGAAAAGAAAAGGATAGCGATAGACTCGTATATACTATGCATCATTTTGGAGTAGAGTGTCGCTATAAATACAATTGAAAAAACGTGCTACTATTTATTGTTGGAAAAAATGGCAAAAAAGTGTTTTTTGTGTGGATCGGATGATGAAATAATTGATTTTAATGATGAAACTTTTAAAAACTGTGTATTAAAGTTAGCTTTTCGTAAAAAAAACACTTTAAATACAATTTTGTTGAGCTACCCAGTGCGTCTCTTCAATTTGTAGGTTATCATACAACGTGCTACAAAAAAGTGACCGTTTTGAATAAAAAAATATAACGAAGAATTTCTTAATTTTAGTGCTGAATATACAGTAAGTACATAATAATAGAATCTTTAAAATTATCTTAGCTAATACATCTTCTATATTTTTTTCATGTTTAAATAATTGTTAGTAAAATTCACCTATGGTTTTGTTAATTTTCGACACACATATTTTTTTTGTAATTTACTTAAAAACGGTAATTTATAAATTAAACAAGAAAATGATCTGATTTCCTTTTTTTTTTTGTAACAATTAATGAGGATGTTTTTAATCAACTAATCTTATCAAGAGGCTTCGACTCCAACTCCATACCACCATGCTGGATATCATTAACTCAGAAATTTTTACGAACTATTTTCGTAAATTACATGTGGCTTAATGCAACGGATCCAATATGCGTGAAACTTGAGCCTGAGAACTGCGGATGGTTCTTAGATGAATATTTAAAACCAGTAGGATTCATTGGGGATCATACACCTTTAAAGATAGAAGACATGATGACATGATAGATGAAAAAAGTGAAACAGAGAGTGATGACGAAGAAGATTCAGAAGTTGAAGATCGTAGTTTTATGTCCGATGACTCGGATTCTGTTTTTTTTTTTTTTTTGTATTTATAATATTTTACAATAAATAGAAGTAATTTTTTAATTGTTGTTTTTTTATTTTGTCTTCTTACAATAAAAATAAAATTTGCGAGACTACCCTGATTAAAAAAAATCACTTTTATGGGTTTTGAATTTTTTCCAATAGTTTCAATTGATTTCAATTTCTCTGTTTACATTTATAGATTTATATTTATTTATTTATTTATTTTTATAAAAAAAAAACTATTTCTCTATTTAAATAATAAACTACTCCAAAATGATGCATAGTATATACGAGTCTATCGCTATCCTTTTCTTTTCCAAGCCCAAATAGCATGCGCACTCTCTTTCTTTAAGTGGGCGGACTTTAAACAGCTGCTATACTGTGTCCTCTTCGTCGTCGTAGTCGCACACATTCACTCGGAGCAATATTTTACTTTTTAAAATTCGACAACCGCAATTCTGGACTGATTTTTCGCAGGCAACCCTATACCACCGTGTTCAGAATAAAATAATCTTTAATTTCATTTAAATTTCATTCAATAAACAGACCGTTGCAAAATGCTAGTACAGATTTACCTGTTTATACCTGGCAACCCGATAGTTGTGACCGGAAAAGAATAGGCAACCTAACGTTTGCATATTCTATGGGCTTCATACTTTCGATTGGTATAGAATTTATCTAATAATCATACCGGTGAAATGTTTAAAAAAAAAATATTTTTTAATTATTAATTAAACATACTCTGGACTGAAATTTGCTAGGCAACCCATATGGATTATATTTATTGATATATTAAATTAAATATAAAATACGTTTCATTAAATAAGCATCTCGGTGAAGGTCGTTTTATAACGGGATCTTAGACTATTAGAAATATGTCTTGATGAGATATCTTAATGAATTTACTAAGTTGAATTTATCGATGGACAGGTATGTTTGTGAGTCCTTATTACACAGTAGTTGTAATGTTTCGGGAAGTTATTTATGTGACAGCAATTAGAATTAAGTAAACGGTTACATTTTCATCAGCTGATTATTTTATTATGTTTTAAGCCCCGGCGATAAAAGATGGGTGTTATAAGTTTGACGTGTGTGTGTGTTTGTGTATTTGTGTCAAATGTCTGTGGCATCATAGCAGCTAAACGGATAAACCGATTTTAATTTTAATTTACTTCTTGTAAAAGTTTTTATAGCTTTATTATTTTTAACAAGAGAATGTGATAATTTCATTATTATCTGGGATTCACTATTTATCACTGTTTTGTCTCTGGGGAGGACAGGAAGGACCAATCAATTCACCCAAATCCAATGAAAACGATTTTTTTGCGAGTTGCCAGTAGATAAAGTAACTTCGAGAAAATGATTTACCTAAAACATAGGGGAAAGAGGGGACTTTACTCAGATTCAATGTCAAACATACTATGTTTTAACAATTTACACACATATTAACACTAACAATGTCTACTGCTAATGACTAAACTAATAGCTAATGAATGAGACTCATGTAAAATACAGTCTGGTTATATGGTAGACAATGACAGATATCAAGTTATACCAGGCCCCTCAGAAAGTATTGCGAAAAAAAGTTTTTATATATGGGAGACTGGCCAGTTATAATGTTTTTCGAAAATATGATTATTTATAAGTAAAAATAAGTAAGTTCCAATTTCAAAATTTCCCTCCACATTTTTTGCGAGTTAATTCAAAGTATTGTGTCTCACTGAAATATGGATCTGCGCCGGGAACATTTTAGAGCTATGATTTTATACGATTTCAAGTGTCGCCTGAAACCGGATGAATCGTACGATAGACTTCAAATGGCATTCATGGATGAAGGCCCTTCCAAGGCAACCCTGTATCGTTGGTATAACGAATTCAAGCGCGGTCGACCAACTTTGGGGGATGACGAAAGAAGCGGTCGCCCTTTGACGGCTGTTACCGAAGAAAACGTGCTAGCAGTGAAAAATTTAATCCAAGACAATAGGCGAATTACATATCAGGAGATTCAACACATATTGAAGATTGGATCGGGAAGCGTTCACGAGATTCTACACAGCCATCTTCGCGTGAGGAGGATAGTATCACGCTGGGTGCCGCACAACCTCACCGATGCTCAGAAGCAGGCCCGGGTGGAATGGTGCCGTGATATGCTTAACAAATTTGAAGCAGGCTCGTCTCGGCGTGTTTACGACATCGTTACAGGTGATGAGTCCTGGATTTATCAATACGACCCAGAAACCAAGCGCCAGTCGACTGTTTGGGTGTTTCAAAATGAGCCAACGCCTACCAAAGTGAAGCGATCTAGAAGCGGGGGTAAGATTTTGATCGCTAGCTTTTTTAATTTGACTGGCCACTTGGTATCAATTCCCTTACGGGATCAAAGAAGCATTAATGCCGAATGGTATACTACCAAATGTTTGCCAGAAGTTTTCTCTGTTATAAGCAACAAGCGACCAAACACAGGGCTCCGCGGGCTACTGCTCCACCACGACAATGCACCTGCGCACACCGCACTCAAAACGAGGGACTTCCAGGACAGCACGCCAGTCAAACTCCTGGGTCACCCTCCTTACAGCCCTGATCTAGCACCGTGTGACTTCTTTTTATTCCCAAAAATAAAAAATCAGCTCAAAGGGATACAATTTTCGTCGCCGGAAGATGCGCTGGCTGCGTTCGAGCAGGCTGTAAACGAGGTGTCTGCGGCGGACTGGAAAAAGTGTTTTGAAAACTGGTTTAGGCGCATGAATCTTTGTATAGAGGCTGGTGGAAAGTACTTTGAAAAGATTTAATAAAAATATATGTACGTATAGAACAATTTTTTTTAGTTTCGCAAAACTTTCTGAGTGTCCCACGTACAATGTCAATTGACATTGACATAATAGTTTTGTGTGTGATGATGTCAATCTTGGTTTGTTTTGTATGTTTGTTATAGTAAAACAAATCGCATTAAGACCAGACTCATTTATGGAATATTCAGCTTGCTTGTGTTTTTACGTAACACAACATCACGCCTGTATTCCTCGAGGATTTAGGCAGAGGTACCTATAGTTCATTTTCATCTCCAGTTATATCTAAATTCCATGTTACAGGGAACAAGCCCTCTGCGATCAACCAGGCTTGAATCCAGAGACCGGGTTGCTTCTGAGAAATTTTAGATGGAAAAACCCAATAACACTTTTGCCGACCCGCGAGTCGAACACAGGACCTTATCGTAGTATAAATAGTAGTAGCGCATGCGGCCACTTAAAGACGTACGAGGCAGTGGAATCTTGTGTTTATTTCGCAGTGAATTTTAGTTTTGTTTTTCAGCCAAAAGACGATCAGTGTTGAACATAGGCCTCTTCGAAGTGTCGCCACATTTACCCGTCATTTACATAATCTACGAACCAAATTAACGACGATTCAAATAACATTAAAACTTGCTCCATTTATCAAGTTTCTTTATTCTTTCCCTTAACACCACTTTAATCAATCTTTCGATACAATTCTTGTTCGAACTGGTTTGACGTATTCCTAACGAAAGGGACCACCCTATCGACACCTTTGATTGTTGTGCGATTGAGAGTAAAGGTATCAAATGGACCACCTTGACGTGATAATTATTAGATAAAGTTGTCAACAGTGTTTTGGGAATTAATTTGTTTAGTTATCAATATAATGTAAGGGCCTGGTTATAATGAATTATAAGCTATTAAATACTTATCATTACCATCTTCAAATGGTTTAATACTGGAGATAAATAGAAATATTTCGAGTGTACTGAGGGTTACAACCCGACTTAATGGGGTCGTAAACCTAGTAAGGGCCCGCTCCGTGGGGGGGTCAATCAAATCAACAGGATAGGACAAGAGGTCTAAGTTACAAAATGATGAATAGTAAAACCTATTGATCTGGCTAGACTTTTCCTAACTATGCCAGTTTCATCATGTAAGCGGTTTAGGTAATACTTAACACCTCTGCCAAAGCATTCATGGACTACAGGCATGACGATATGACGACGGTCGGCATGACGATACCACGTTTGAATAATATTTAGTGATCCCAGGGTAGAGTTCCCTTCGTTTTATTAAAATTCCTTTCAAACGATAGATGTTGCAAATAAGCATATCTTATTAAGGCCAAATACTTTGTTCCTACCAAAAATATGCACGCGTCAGCAGTAAATCAATATCTTTGCCAAAATTTGGCCGAGCAGTCAGATCGAATATAACTAGATTCAAAATAACACTGTCTCAAAACTTTTACAAATTTCATCTTCTCGTTATCAGACTGCTGCCGAATTTTATGTATATCATTCAGCGATTCGAATAATTATTTCACGATAGGTGGGGATTATACTAATACTCGTAACGTAAAGGTTATAATACCTTTATGTAACAATGAAAGATAAAGTTGTGAAAGTCGTATCAATATTTATCTAAACTTCTATACTTACGTATATAATATTATAAACAGGAAAGATTTGTATTTTAGTATGTAACAAATAATTAAAAAAAAAAAAAAAACTGGATCGATTTAAAAAAATCTTTCACCGTTGGGAAGCTACACTATCCCCGGGTGACAAAGGCTACTTTTGTATTCCCACGGGAACGTGCACTACGCGGGTGAAACTGCAAGGCATCCGCTTGTATTTCATAAACTAACGTCTTTTCTAATGGGGGTAGGCAGAAACCACAGGAGTCCACCATTTACGATCGTTTTTTACTCTTTCGGCTTCGTTTATCTTCAAACTTAGGTTTTTATTGACTTTGATATAAATAACAAATTAATTAAATCTAAACAGTACAACCAAGGAAGTTACAGAAAATGATTGTCGGTATCCTTATGGCTTTTGACTTTGAGAGAAAGTGATGACTGAAAACCCCTTTGCAAAACCGGATCAGTAGTTTCTGAGCTACGACGGCAAATAAATATACTTGCATAAATATACGATTAAACTCATTATGCTTCATTTTAAGTAGGGTAAAAATATTTCTTCGTGGTAATAATTACCCAATTTTTATTCCTAACAAAGAAATATACACTGAAAGTCATCACTGACATTGTGAACAGTTCAATTGCCTCAGCAACCTTTTCTGACATCTGGAAAACTGCTATCGTTAGGCCACTGCCTAAAAAAACAAATAAGATTGACTTAAAAGACATTAGGCCTATTAGTATTCTGCCTTGCCTTTCTTAAATTGCAGAAAAGGCGGTATGCCAGCAGCTATCAAAATATCTAGAAGATAAAAACATTCTGCCTGAGCTACAGTCAGGCTTTCGCAAACAGCGTGGTACTTCTACGGCTCTTTTGGACGTGACAGATAATATTCTATCAGCACAGGATAAGGGCCTATGTACACTTCTTGTCCTACTTGATTTTTCGCGAGCTTTTGACTGCATAAATATAGATCTATTTCTATCAAAGCTTAGCTACTATGGATTTGACCAACATACGACACTGGTTCCAAAGCTATCTCACCAACCGACGTCAGCGTGTGGAAATACGACAGAGCAATGACTCGTCTCTTGTTTCGTCACTCACTTCTGTTTGCAGAGGAGTCCCGCAGGCTTATTACGTATGAAACAGCAATTAACAATATTTGCGCAGAGATTGTACAATCATCGCACGAATATCGCTTTACGTCAAAAAATTGGAAGGCTTATTTTTGCGAAATAATTGCTCTTCCATCGCGAATCCGCATTATATATGAGCTATAGCCACACCATAATAATTTTACGACAGCACAGCTAACAATAAAAATCTGTTAACTGAAATGTGCATTTATCGCAAGGTGATCGCGATAATTTCGTATAACGTATGGTTTTTGACAGCAGAGCGACAGCGATCGGCGAGCAAATGTGGCTGTCAAATTGCAATTACTTTTTCCCTTGTTGTTGGTCGATTGCCAATCGCTCGCTGATGGCTGAGTAGGTACAGAAGTTTTCGAGTTTTTGGCGGCTTTTTTCGTATGTTATTTTGTGGCTACTTTAATTATCCGCAAATTAGAATAATAATATAAGAATAAATATTGAAATAACAAATTCCTAGTGAATATTGTAAATGTAAATGACAAATAGGTCTTTTGATTCTCTAACGTCTACGCAACTGGACTATTTGTTGAATCATTGAAACAGAAGTGATCACGGTAAAGTGGAGGATTTTTTTATATACAGTATAAAAAAATCCTGTGTTGGCTACCTCAGCGAAGCTTATATGTTTACTAGATACTAAATACTTACAAACACATGAGAATGTGATAAGTCCGCAATAAGTATCTTCTATTATATTTTTTTTTTTGTAAGGCATACACTGATGTCGACTGTAATAATAATAATAATAAAAGTCATTCTGCCAATGTCTAAATTAAATTTGAAAAATCTTTTTTACGTTTCATAGCTCAAATACGACATAATGTAGTCTACTAAGTGATGTTCTAATGCGTTATCGATTCGATTTCTTAAAACAATCGACAATACGACGAATTTTTTTTACACATTGACACATATGTAAATAATTGATTTTACACATTGACACATATGTAAATAAAATGCAAATATCTAATTTTCACTGCCATATTTACTTTACACAAATACTTTACATCTGCGAATATAAATTTATCGGAATATTGGAGCTAAATAGTAATCAAATTGACTATTGTAAAAAAACAGCCTCAGCCGAAGTGTTTCTCTTTCATAAGCTGGTTAATTCATCAAACTATACATTTTACAAATCATCGGACAGATAAAATAGCTTCTGTTAAAAGTGACTGTCAAAACAAAAAGACTTTACTTAAAGGCCTCAGTAGCCAGGTCACTAAATTGATCGCGCAATAATTGTACAATTATTGCTACTTGCTGTTACTTACGTAATAAGCCCGCCGGAAGGTTCATTACTGGGCCCATCATCTTTATTTTGTATTGTGCGGATATCATAAATTCCCTGAAAGGATGTAGGTACCATATTTATGCTGATGACGCACAAGTCTATATTTCCTTTAAGCCAAGTGACTATGACATTGCGATAAAGGATCTAAACGATGATCTTGACAGGATAGCATGTTGGGCTGAAAATAACGGTTTGCTACTAAAACCAAATACATGTTGTTTGGAACCAAGACCCAAATCAGTGCCGGCAACACTCAACGTTGCTCTGCTGGGTGAGTCGGTCAGGCCCGTAATCTGGGTCTATATATATGTATACGTATACTCATTTACTAGTCACAAACAAACTCAGGCCTTTTATGAGAGCAGTATTGGCCCAGTGGACACTATAATAGCTCGCTCTCACATCACATACCTACATATATGCACGGACAATTTCCTCAAATCACTTGTCTTCCTTTATTTACTCAAACCAAGGCGCATTCATACCTACATACAGACGCACATAGGTAATCATACGTAGCAAACCGTCCTCATTTCGCAAAAGTCGGTAAACAATCTTAATATTCTATTAAAAGACGTTAAGGAACGGAGGAAAACGGCATAATTTTGGGGAAAGCAGAATTTGAAAGAAAATTTCATTAAACGTCTAAGCACAAAATAAGTAGGTAAGTACAGAAGTAGCATACAAAGAGCGGAAACGCAGGCACACATTGACACGCTTTACGTACAGAGAATGCAAGTGAATTCGCGACCGGCCTTTGTTTTGCCTTACATATGCGTCTATGTATGCGGGCGTTTGTTTTCGCTCGTTGTATGAAACCAACCTTTTGTATTTATTTACATATTCTATATGCCAAGTTTGCTAGAATTTCTTAAAGGTTGTTTAAACAGGAGTCATATGCAAATATTTTGTAATGATCAATAAGAGGCGTCGTTGTTTGAAGATATGGTGACGTTATGGGTGATTTTGGAGAATGGTGCAATGTTAAATGTGTATGAATGTATTCTGTGGCGGTGGAAATTATACTCAATGCTTCTTGATTATCATAGACAGGAATAATGAGTCAGCTTGCTTGGAAAGAGCTTGTATGACCATTGCGCTTACAAGAAAATACAAATGAGAAAATACGCTGTAGGGTACATCTGCCTGCTTAGGTAGTTATTTAGTCTATTTAGAATCCAGTCATCAAGTTAAAAGGGAATACCGTAAATTTCTTCTAGGCAAGCGTGCACCATCGTCGGCACTCGGCAGCATCATTGCGGTAAGCATAAGTAAGATAGTGGTCAAACTCCAGAACATAATTCATACTAATATTAATAAATGGGAAACTAGCTCTGAATGTCCACTAGTAACGTTTTTGCGTCTTAACGGATGAACGGATTTTGATGAAACTTGGCACACTAGACACCACCGTGTTCTTAGTTTGTCTCCTCTTTGCCGACGAGCGTCAGTTGACGCCCTAGGTTGAAATGGTCTAACAAAGTGGTATTGGTTTTTCCTTCTAGAATTTCCTAGCAGCTCGGGGTTTGGATTTATGCCCAGATGACGGTCATACGCTCGCACTGCGCCCTTTGACATAGGACTTAAACATAATTGGCAAAATGTGGGTGTAGGAACTATAGGTGCCTATACCTCTGCCTGACCTTGGAATACAGGGGTGATATTATGTGATGTTCCATTTCCGTATCCTAGATAACAACTAACACCTTAAACCAAATGACTCATTCAATATTAACATTATTTAAATATCTACTGAATCCAGTATGATGGCGTCATTAACTTAGAACCCGGTTAAAATAAACTGTATTAACTGGATCCTTGTTCGTTATCAGGTAGTATTATGTCGGTGATTTTAACTTAATGCCCTTAATCTGAGATTTGGGATGTTTGCCTTCGTTTGAGTGGTGATATTTGAAGCATTGAATAATTAATTTTGTTTCGCCACATCACCCTATTCTAAATAATCTGCCAATGATTACAACTCAATGAAAACTCTGTGATTTTTATTTTATGAGAAATGAACAACGGAGTGACTTAATTTTCATTGTGTTCAATATAAGTGAGACCTTTTGTTGATCTATTAAATAAAACAAAACCCAAAGGATGAGTAATAGAATCTATCATACCAACAATAAAATTATAAACACCAGTTTCCCGAAACATCACAATAGCACAGATTACTAAATAGTTACAATAGTCACAGACAAAAACCGAAAACTACAACCGTAAACTCCGTAATTTCATGCCCGACAAAACACCATAAAACTAATGACGAAATACGGTTAAAACATTTAACTAAATATTTTCTTGTAAATAATTGTCATTTGCGTTTATTTACGAGTATGGCATCCATGGGGGATCCTGTGGGAACAGTAAAACTCTACTTGGAGGACTAAGAAGGGATTTTTCCAGCTTTTCCTGCCTCTAGGGATGCCCCTTATATTGGATTACGGTTTTTATTTAACACGGTTTTTATATAATAGGGATTGTTTATTAGTGAGATTGTTTTAGGTTGCTGTTTATTTTTGTATAATAACAGAAGTTAGTTTAGTGAAATCGGTAAGTTATCAAGAACAGTTATATAAGTTCCCGGGTTCGTTGCCCGAGTCGAGCTAAAATTATTGGATCATCTAGAATTTCTCAGAAACAGCCAGAAATCACAATTTGTGCTTGGTTGATGTTGATTGTTACTTAGGCTCAACTTCTATTACATGGTACCTACATAGCTGGCGATGAACACCTCTACGTTACCTTTCGGTGAATACCGGCTTGATGTTATGTTGTAAGACAGTAACTTCTATGGCAGCCTTTTTTGTTGTTGTCAAGGATATTTGGGCGAACGGGTGGCGTGGCGGTTGAGTGATTGACTGCTGCGTTGCGCGTCGCGGGTTCGAGACCTGCAATATTTGTATGACCTACAGATAGTTGTTCCGGTTCAGAAATTCCTAGAGTAGGTAAAAAAAAAATTGAAACTCTAGAACAGGAAAAATTCACAATTATGAATGAGAACAGGAAAATAAAACTATCACTATAACCCCTCTCTAAATCCCGGCACGAAGTAACTTATTTGATACCACACCACCTATGACCCAATCCGGTTATTTATAAATGAGTGAATTGCTATAATAGTCAACGTGAATCCACTATCTTTTCTTTTTTTTTTGTCGGTCCTCTCGCAGGTCAATCCAAGTGATTGGCTACTGCTTAACCGGGCGATCCTGTGGAGACTAAACTAAAGCCTCCAGCCAGGCAGAATCGACTATCAGTTACGGTCTGCTCTTATAAAGTAAGAGGCTGACTCTCTGTGAACGAACTGATCTAGTATCGTCATTCGCCGAAGGGCTCTTTAGTAAAATACAAGATCCTACCTGCCTAGCACGTCGTAAAAAGCGGTTCTTCGTCTTTCTAAAACTATTAAGCACATAAATATCCTCATTTCACGTCATAACATAAAACAGGTCTTACGTTACGCCAAGTTAGATCCATTTAAAACTCTCTAAAAACTTTGAAGCCGAGAGAAACATGCTTCGAAGTTAATTTAGGTCATAGCACATGTATTAAGAAATGGAGGGTTCCTAACACTTGCATTATCAATCTATGATGTTTCTGGGATCAAGGCGTCGCTTTTGAAGTTAATTAAGTACAAACATTTGAGCTCAATTTCAGTTATTCAGAATAATATTGGGAAAAATTATGCAACATGTTGCGATAATCTGTACTGTTATGATTTTCTTGTATCGTTCCGAATATTAATTAGCAAAGATATGAGGAAGTAAGGATTCCTAATAAACTTTGTGATTTTCATTGCGTCGGAGAGTGCTTTGATTAGGCTCAGAAACTTTGAATCAATTATGATGTTCGTTATTACAACATTTTAAAGTTCAGAACTTCCTGAAACCGTTTTCGTTTAAATAACTAAAATAACAATAACATCAGCAACTACGTATATATGATTAATTTAAAACTTGTAAAAGCATTAAAGTAGTCTAAATTAATTAGTAAGGGTAACGCACTCGGAAAATATAGGTTCCAAAATTCTTGCTGACAATCAATCTGAATAGCCATTTTTGGGGTCCGTAGCCAAATGGCAAAAAACGGAACCCTTATAGATTCGTCATGTCTGTCTGTCTGTCTGTCTGTCTGTCCGTCCGTCCGTATGTCACAGCCACTTTTTTCCGAAACTATAAGAACTATGCTGTTGAAACTTGGTAAGTAGATGTATTCTGTGAACCGCATTAAGATTTTCACTCAAAAATAGAAAAAAAACAAAACATTTTGGGGGTCCCCATACTTGAAACTGAAACTAAAATAGTTTTTATCCATCAAACCCATACGTGTGGGGTATCTATGGACAGGTCTTCAAAAATGATATTGAGGTTTCAAATATCATTTTTTTCTAAACTGAATAGTTTGCGCGAGAGACACTTCCAAAGTGGTAAAATGTGTGTCCCCCCCCCTGTAACTTTTAAAATAAGAGAATGATAAAACTAAAAAAAATATATGATGTACAATTACCATGTAAACTACCACCGAAAATTGGTTTGAACGAGATCTAGTAAGTAGTTTTTTTTTAATACGTCATAAATCGTAAACCGCAATTTACCAAGTACGGGAACCCTTCGTGCGCGAGTCCGATTCGCACTTGTTTATTAACTACATTTGTTGGCGAATGCACCTGACATTTTTTAAGTTAGCACTCCATTCCTTCATTCTTCATGAAACAAGCTATTATATTCCTTTGTGTATAAGCTGGAAAACATTCGCTGATATTCTACACTGATTCTGTTCTTTGTTTTTTTTCATGCTTTAGAAACTTGGCAGTACAAGTCAATGGAATATTTAATTTATATTGTTGATAGCAGTGTTAAAGAACAAACCTAACTATTTACTTAAGATTTTTTATACAAATACAAAATTTTCTTTACTGCTGGTCATTATTGTAAGTGTATCTTTTTTATAATTGGCTAGATTTCGACCTCGATCTCGACTGATAGAAAGCGATGGAACAAGTCTGAGGGTTGATGGAACGAGCGAGCCCAAAGGATGGCTGTTCACTCTTGCATTGAAGGAAAGGATCATTAAATATCACGTGGCCAATCGCAAACATTTTGGCCTTTCAACAATTGTTATTGCTGAGAAAATTTCACTTGTAGAGCCAGATGTGGTTCTGGTTTTCGTATTTCGACTCTACAAAATATCTCTGCCTATCCCTTCGAGTAAAAAAGGAGTATACGAATAACTTCTCCTATAGTGCGGTTATGAACACAAAACTCTCATAAACAAACAGACGGACACGGAATAACTATATATGTGCCTTACAAATACATATTCGTTTTATGCGAAATTTGCGTGATGAAAAAATACTGCTATTGCCCGTTTACCCTAAATTGACGGCCTGTGTCAAATGTGACTGCGGCTATGTCGGCTTCTTCCAGTCTAACCAGATGCAACTGTGTATCAGTATTTTACATGGAGAGACTGTCTATCTGAACCCCATAACCTAGTAACTGGCAAGACTGGTGTACAAGCGAATATTGAAGATTAATGGCTTGATTGGTCAGCGCTGTAAGTGAATGTAAGAACATATTCACTCATGACTAGAAGTTTATTGATTAACTTTTCATTATAAATGTGTTATAAATAAATCAATTTATTCTATCGCAGTTCACTACCACAAAGGAGTTTCCGAATAAGGTCATGCTGTAACGAAATTCCCAATATCGGGATTGATAGACGGTAGTCCGCAATCTTTTGAAACCTAATATCGTTATTGGGGAGCTGTGTGGCTTAAAAAGTTTTAGCTTTGTTGCTGGAAGATACCTTGGACTAAAATATGTAGAACAATTTGATTTAAGTTATACTATGTCTCACAATTTCTACGGCATAACCCTGGTTTAAAATACACAGATAATTTATAAGTATTTGTGAAAAACCTAGCCGTGGCATTTATAACGATATTTTTCAGTCAATAAGAAACTCATATAGCATGACCATAAAAAGGTAAATCCAACACAAAGACAAACATAAAAACAAAAGTTAACTACATAAACAAAAAGCCTGCGTTTGTCTATCAAGCCAGTAACAATGAATTGTGCTAGTCTATTGTGAGAATAAATTTAATGGTACCCGAGACAGTCCCAGCGCCAAAGTACTTGCGATCCATCCATGCCATAGACTACGGAATGGACTACATGGCGGCAATCAAAGATGCCATCTAAACTAATCCATACTTAGAGACATAGTTACTTACTACAAAGTAACTCTGTCTGTCTATCTGTTACCTTTTTATGTTTTTACGGTTGGACGGATATGGACGGAACTTGCCACACGGATAGACCATGTCCTGGATTAAGACATAGGATACTTTTTATACCAGGATAAATGTATGCTTTCTGTTCCCTTGGGATAAATTGCGACTTAAACGCGAGCGAAGCCGCTGGCACAAGCTAGCTACTAATAAAATATGTGCTCGTAAAATGTGCACTGAACACAAGTTTAGGCAGTCAAAATTACCACGATACGTTAATTTCTACAAGTAAACGGTGACAGTCTGACACGCTTGTATATACATTATATGGTAAGATTTGAGTAAATTGAAAGCATCTCTCGGTGCTCTGTGATTCGCACAGTACTTACCAAAAAATACTGACCAAATATTGACCAATAAATATTGTAGATAGAAATAATGATTTCGGTAGCAATTATTATTTATTGCTATTTTGATTGATATTTGCCACTTGTGTATAAATAATAATTTTCCATGTATCTATGAGTTACTGGAAAATGTTAGTGATAGCGTTATTTTATTACACGTCTTTCAATAAAATCAAATATAAGTTACAACTGCGCTTCTAGATCATGTTACGAACCAAACAATGACAAACAAATAATCATTTGGAAATGCCTAGCTAGAAACTGTCATAATAATTTCATACAGATCCAAAATGTTATTCAAAACCGAATCCTAATCACAAAAAAAAAACTATTTAAATTTACAAATGTGAAAGTCCATATGTGATCGTAGAAATTTTAACAAACGAATACACAAGTACTAATAACAACGTTTGGAAACTTTATAATCTCCTAGTTCCCAGAAATTCTCGATACGCTGAAGTTAATTCGTACCACTTATATAACTCCAAAGTTCAACAGTCTGCATGACAGTATAAGTTAAACGTGATTCTTGTCTAGTCTAGTCCTGAAAAATCAGAAGGTTAGAAAAAGGAAAATTTTAGGTCGATGAAGTTGTGAGGGTTTATTTAACCTGTGCAAGTGAATGGACATAAAACAAATTTTCTCCACTCCTTATTGGCCTCCTACTACTTGGACTCAGTGAAATTTTCCAAATGCTGCTTGTTAGTGAACTATCACCCTTAGATGATGATCCCAAGGACATTATTACTGCACAAGAAGACAATTGTTTCAACACCTCAACATTTAAATAACTTATTTTTACATCCCAGGGAATGCTCAGACCTAGTTCGTTACTTCCGAAGGAAACATAAATTAGACGTTAAGATTTTTTATGACCCAATAACTCTAGCACATCTTGCGATACGTCGCGTGAATACAGTTTGTCGCAAATAGAGTAGGTATAATTAAATTTGAATGTACGTACAAAGGGGGTGAGGTTTCATCGCTTTCGTTCCTAATTTAGGCGTGTACCCGCGGTGTTTATGTTAAAGGGGGTAATTCTTTGGGGAAAATCAGGACAGTATTTTGTTTTGAATTTGAGTTGAATGGGGGTAGTAAGAGGGGTGAACATTATTGATTTGGGAAAACTGGGTGGTGACAAAGCAATTGCTGAATCTTTATTGTGCATGCATTAAACCGGTTTCTGACTGTTTCTTAATATAATGTTTACCAGCTTCTGCCAGCATTTCAATTTAAGAAACGTACTACCGGGATAAAACACACACATTGTAACAAAAATTTATCAATAACTATTTATTATGTTCGTGTTCACCGATCAAGATTCAATGCATAATACCTAAAAATAATGCATCGAGAAAATGCCTGTGTTGAGGGCGGAGTCCTGGTGTCCTGAAACACAGACTTGCAGTCTAGTTTAGGCACCAGTCTCCCACAATATTAATAAGCTTGTTAAACTATTTCAAATGATGTATTGTGTAATATTGTGGTGAGAAATAAACATATTTTTATTTTTAAAAACTATCCTATGATATGCCTTGTATTTAAATCCAATAAAATGAGAAAAGGACTTTTCCCTGCAGTGAGACAGTAATAATGTTCGCGACAGAGTGTTCAGTGGTAGTGTAAATAGTGTAATGACAGTACGTTAATTAAGATTGAAAGACAGAACAGTGATTTATAGTAGTAAATCAATAGTAAAGTAATAGGAACGATCGAGAAATACACGGCTGTAGGTAGATAACAGTTCAAACGCCGCGCCGCGGCGTCGCGAACCATCTAAGTGCTCAAAGCGGCCGCCGACTGTATCGAAATCCTTTGAACGCACCGACATCGCGACGCACGTGTGGGTACAATGTTATCGGTAAGCTAAAGGAACCGCCGCCGGTACCTAAAATCTTTAAACTAGACGACACACGTGCGAATACAATAGATCAAAGAAGCCGCGCCGGCCGCGGAATCTCGAATCGTCTTGACTATATTGTTAATAGAATTTCGACCGTATGCCGACCACCGAGAATAGTTTATTGTATACCCTTTTGTTGATGTCGGCATCTCTTTAAGTAATATTTAGTAATAAATCACGACAGGCGAACAATGCTATCTTCCGCCGCGGACCGACTTTGTCGGCAAGTTTTCTGGAATATTTTGTAGACTCACGGAGTAGTATAAAAGCGCACCGCGCTCGCCATTACAGGCACTCACCGCCTGCCGTCCGCCTCGAGAGGACGTCCCGCTGCTCGCCGTTCTGCTGCTCGCCGCCCCACCGCGCGCCACGCCGCGCCCCCACCCTACGTCTCGTCGCGCCCCTGCGTGACGTCACTGCGGTGCCGCGACTCTGCGCGCCGCCGGCATTTTTGGCCCCTTCCGGGTTAAAACCACGACTTAGTGGTCCTTGGTGGATACCTTACGGTGTTAACGAAGCCAAGTGGAGTGCTGCCCCTTGCACTCGCCAAGCTCCTTCAGAGCACGGCAGTTAGAAGGAGTCGGGGGCAGGATCAGTTGGCCTTGGTAGATAGCCTAGCCAACCCCTGCTCTGTTCCACAGCTACACCTGGTACGGTAGGGTGTCTCTACCCCTACGTACCAGACTCTGGTACACAAGTGGTGGGTGGCCCACCTTCGGTGGGTTTACCGGTACCTTAGGACCCCTGTCACCCAATAAGATTGGTGGCAGGTGAACAAGCTTAGGGCTCACCCAGGTACACACCTCCCAGTCTCACCCGGCTGGGAGGGTAGGGTTCACACATCCCCGGGCGTACCCACCCGGGGCTATATTCTCTTATTTTTCTCTGTTAAATTCGCCGACTATGTCTTTTAAGGCATTAGTCGTTCTCCTACAAGAGATTCTTCTTTCTGAGCCTCAGCTCAAAAAGAAATATGGCCCGGCCTTCAAAGCCGCCATCGCCCCTGTCCTCGCCCAATCCACTTCTGGCCCAATAGAGGAGCCAATTAAGGCTTTCAAGCCTTTCCCCGATGACGACACACCCAGGTCGCCTTCCGTTGAACCTAGCCAAGAGGCTAGGACACCGTCCCCTACTCAGGCCAATGAGCCAGACTCCCGCCCCGACTCCCCTATGGAGCAAACTCCGTTTCCTGAAGAGGAATCTCAGGAATCACGTGACGCTCCCCTTCCCTCCACCTCCTCAGAGGATGACGACTTTCAAGTCGTAGGAGGGAAGAGGAAGAAGAACAAATCCCCCTCAAATGCCACCAAACCCAAGAAGACTTTTGCGGCAACACCGTTTGCCTCTCCCGCTGCCTCCCCTTGCTCGTCTCCTGAACCGACAGGCACTCTCGCCCCCCCTACCGCTTCCCAGCGGTCTAGTCGCCCCCCTAGCCCCATGATTACAGCGACCACTAGGAAGCTGCCTCCTCCTCCTCCGATTTATCTCCAGGACAAGGCTAAGTGGAATGCCGTGTCCAACGCTTGTACTGAGCGTAAAATCAGTTACTCAAAGGCCACTGCATGCCAACAAGGCATCAGGATAACGGTCCCCTCATCACAGAGTTATCGAGACCTTACTCGTCTCCTAAAGGAAAGGAACATTTCGTTCCACACCTACACCCTTCCAGAGGAGAAATCCACCCGTGTTATTATACGGCGGATCCCTAAAGAAATCCCGACGGAGGAAATCCGCCAGGATTTACTAGCCCAAAATATCCCCGTATTAGAAGTCCACCGCTTGCATAAAGCAAGAGGAGGGCAACTTTACGACATAGTTTTGGTCGTGTGCTCCCCCACCGAGGGTTACCACCCCATTTTCAACATTAAAACAGTGTGTTCACTGTCAGGCATTTCCATTGAAAAGCCTTACCGTCCCCACCTCGTTGGTCAGTGTAACAAATGCCAACTGTATGGTCACTCCCAGACCAACTGCTTCGCGACCCCCAGGTGCGTCAAGTGCCTGGGCGAGCATAGCACACGTGAATGCCCCCGTCCCAAGGACCGTGCAGAATGTACGGAGCTTCCTAGCTGCGTACTCTGCGGCCAAGTCGGGCACCCGGCTAATTACCGGGGCTGCCCAAAAGCCCCTAAGCTCGCGCCAAAAATGGCCAAACGCTATGACGCGCGTCAAGCTCGCATAGCTCCCAAGCCTTCCCAAGCCCCCCCCCGTCTAGCCCCTCAAAGGACTTCCCCATGGGTGAAGCTGAACCACCAAAGTGTGGCCCCTCAGAATCACCCTCAACCCATCCCGGCACTCATGAACCTTAACGTTCCAGTGCCTAGTGCAATCTCGGCCGCTTCGGCCCCAGCGCAAAACAACAAAGTGGCTCCCACCACCGCAGTTGCTGCGCGCCCACCCCCTATAACCTAATCCGGCCCAAGCTCCTATCGCTGTGTCGCTGAAACTATTTTCAACGCATACGCGATCTGGATGACTCCAGAGGCCCGAGCACTTCATGCTGAGCTTTCCAATCCAGTTAATCCCCCTAACTTCTTAGCTTCCCTCGAGATCTTCTCGAGGTATCCCTCCATAACAAAAGAGCTAGACAGCCTTGTGTTTATAAACGGAGAATGGGTTCACAATTGAGAAGCAATTGCCTGAAACCCAGATCCCTTAAATTAGGTTTTTTCAATGCCAATGGCATTAGTAGACAGCGTGATGAGATCGCCTTATTTCTTCGCGACCATCAGCTGGACATCTTCCTCATTCAAGAGACTTTGCTAAAACCCCATCATCGCGATCCTAAAATTGCCAACTATCGAACAGTTCGCAACGATAGGAAGAGCTCCCACGGCGGTGGCACTCTCATTTACTACAAAAATGAGCTCCACTGCAGCGTGATCACCCCACCCGATCCCATTTCCAATCTAGAATACTCTGCCTGTCGGCTAGGAATGACTGGTCATCCATCAATCACTATCATCTCCGCCTATTGCCCTCCACGCTCATCGTCATCGGGCGATAACCCAGACGGTCTCGTCAAAGACCTCACTGCCCTCTTCAGCATGAGTGACTCTGTTATCCTAGCAGGTGATCTCAACGCTAAACATCCAGTCTGGAACAGTACCGTTGCCAACCCTAGAGGAAGGTTGGTGCTGAATCTAAGCACATCCCTCCATTATGATGTCTTCGCCCCGTCAGATCATACTCATTTCCCGGATATTGCTTCACACAATCCGGATGTCTTAGATGTAGCGTTACTTAAGAACATCAACCTCCGGTTTCATTCCATCGTAACGCTAGACGAATTAAACTCTGACCACCGCCCAGTAATTTTGCACCTAGGTAGTCGCTCAGGCCTCCCTGATCTAGGACAGCCGCCCCCTATGAAAACGGTCACTGACTGGAGGAAAGTAAGCGAGAAGCTGAAATCCACCAAGTCACCTCATTTAGATTCAATCCCCAACTTTATAAACTCTGTCGCTGACACGACGGCGGCGATCGACTCGGTTACAGCTCACGTACAATCCATCCTGAACGAATGTTCAAGGGAGGTTCCAGTGCTGGATATCCAGCAAGGGAAACTCCCGGATGCTGTACGGAAACTGATAACCGAGAAGAACGCAGCTGCCCGTGCCTTCAGGAATCATCGTTGTGCCGCAAACGGAGCTCACTTGCGTAACTTACAGCTCGCTGTAAAGGAACGTACCGCTGAGCACCGTTCTGCGGTATTCAATAAGATTCTGAGCGAACTAGAGCCCACTCACCATGCCTTCTGGCACCTTCAGAGGAAGTTACGCTCCACTGAAGAATCAGCCTTACCCCCACTTATTCGCCCTGATAAGAGTGTTGCATTCGAAAATTCTGAAAAAGCCGAATGTCTGGCTGACAGCCTTGAAATTCAATGCACACCCAGCTCCCAACCAGTTGACCAAGCTCACCTAGACATGGTTGACGCTGAAGTCGAACTTAGGACCTCCCGTCCCCCCGTCGAAGACCCTGATGACCCGCTACCTCCCGTCACCCCAGACGAAGTAGAGGAGGTCATCAAAAGGCTTCACTCCAACAAAGCCCCGGGCCTTGATGGCATCACCAATAAGGTGTTGAAACTCCTCCCTCCCCAGATAATATTGCTAATGACGGCCATTTTCAACGCTGCATTAAGCAAAAATATCTTCCCTCAAGCTTGGAAACAGGCCACTGTGATAGGCATCCCTAAACCGGGTAAACCGAAATCGGAGCCTACCAGTTATCGTCCCATCAGTCTGCTCAATTCCCTCGGAAAGGTCTATGAGCGGCTTATTTATAAGCGGCTCAAAGACTTTGTCGAGCGAAAGAGCCTTATCCCTGACGAGCAATTCGGCTTTCGAGCCAAACACTCATGCGTCCAACAAGTTCACCGCATCGTTGAACACACTAGTGCTGGTTTCCAGCGTGGTCTGATGACGGGTGCCTTGTTCTTCGACATAGCGAAAGCGTTCGACAAAGTCTGGCACAACGGCTTAATTTTTAAGCTATACAAACTCGGTGTGCCAGATCGTCTCGTGCTCATCTTACGAGACTGGATGTCGAACCGAACTTTCCAATACCGTGTCTGTGGAGAACTCTCCTCCCCTCACCCCATACGAGCCGGAGTCCCTCAAGGCTGCGTACTATCCCCCCTAGTCTTCACGCTGTACACCAGCGACATCCCTAAAACCAAAGAGGGCCAATTGGCACTATTCGCCGATGATACGGCCCTCTATAGCACTGGCACAGTACCAAATGCCATCGCTCTAAAACTCCAGAGAGCCGCCAATGCTTTGGCCAAATGGTTCCGCCTCTGGAGAATTGAAGTCAATCCCGACAAAAGCCAGGCTGTCCTTTTCTCGAGGCCTGACCGCAAATACAATGACCGTTTTAAAAACCCCCGTCCTCCCAAACCCATCACAATGTACGGCAAGCCGATCCCCTGGGAACAGCAAGCCAAGTACCTAGGTGTCACCCTTGATAACCACCTCACTTTCGCCAAGCACATTAGGGCGGCGCGCTCGCGAGCCGCCTTTGCTATGAGCAGACTCCATGGGATGGTGAACGCAAAAAGCAGCTTGTCACTTAAGTGCAAGCTTCGCATTTTCACCGCGGTCATCCGTCCCATCATGACCTATGCCTGCGCTGTCTTCGCACACGCAAAGCCCCACGATACCCACAAGCTTCAGGTTATACAAAACCGTTACCTCCGCAAGATCACTGGAGCCCCCTGTTACGTCCGTAATCAGGAACTTCATGTCGATCTAAAAATCCCCACCCTCCAGCAGTTTATGAAACGCACTACCAAGCGCTTTTTCGACTCTGCTGAGAACCACAGTAACCCCCTGATCAAAGCGGTCTCCCGCTACGAACTCTCCCGTATATCAAAAATTCGCCGACCGAGGCTCACTCTTACCACCCCCGATGACGCCACCACCCTGTTCCAAGAGAGCAATAAAGAGACCAGCACAATACGTAGACACAGACCGCCTTCGTCCCGCCCTCGCCGCCGAGGCCCGCCGCGACGTCCCCGTCAAGATGCACAAGCCAGCCCGCGTATTGCTGCGCCGTAAATTAAATTCTAGTAGTTATTGATTGGAGTTTCTTGTCCGTTCTTCTCCACGTAGGCTTTTCCGAACGGATGGTAGAATCACTTTATTAAGATCCAGCCTAGTTAGCTGTCCCCCCAGCGACGCCCTGAGCCGAGGTTCGACCCCACAGGGGGTAGCCCTCAGCGTTGTCGCTTAGGTTTAGAAATTTTTGCCTGGCTGGAGGCTATATAGCTTAGTCTCCACAGGAACGCCCGGTTAAGCAGCAGTCGGTCACTTTGGCTGAGCTGTGAGACGCCCCATAGAAAAAAAAAAAAAAAAAGCCATTACAGGCAGTTCAGATTGAACATTCGGCCAGATCACATCTGATAATCGGACAGTTCAGATTTAACATTCGGCCAGATCACATCTGATATTCGGATAGTTCGGTCAGATCACATCTAGCATTCGTACCGTCGCATAGTATTGTTCGCCAGTCGCCATAATAGTGAAACAGTCTTTTATTTATCTCCACCTTCTACGCCCATAAAACAACAATAGACCAGTAACTTCCATCCCACCATACTTCACACAACTGACGCAGCACCCGGAACCTATAGGTGCAGGACGCCAGCGGCTCAGCTTGGACTTCGCTATAGTTCCACCCAACACGAGAACGCCCGTCCGGTACATTTTCTGGTCCTTCGCACCGGATATGCTCGCCGAAGTTTGAGAAGAGTTTTTCGTCGATTGGAAGACGTTGATTTGGGAGAAGATGCTGATTACAAGATCAAAGGGCCAAGGCTCCAGAGGCGTCGACGGTGAATTTAGGTGATATTCCATCGTCTAGTAATCCTGTCATCACTCACCACCAGCCGCCATGCACACCGATCGCCGATAGTGCTGAACCATCGCGTCCTTCGTCACCACGACAAGTTACCCTGCCGGTACCAGCATCAACAGCTGACCAACCCGTGGAGTCCGTCAAATCGCACAAGACAAATAGGTCTCTCAAAAAACTCGAAGCCCAAGAAGAATATTTAAGGATCAAAAAAGAATCTTTAAATGTTGATTTAGAGTTAGCTCGCATCGCAATTCAGAAGGCTAACCTAGAAGACTCAGAATATGATGAAGAGGAACTATCAAAAAATGAACATGTTCGTTCCTGGATAGAAGAAAACCCGGTCTGCACGTCACAGCCCGATGACAACTTCGTCACTGAAGGGGACTACGTAATAGAAAAGAAACTACCTCCGCCCCGTCTAGAGGACATCGATGCTCAAAGGGAGCAACATTTAAAATTAATTTCGACGGATACTAAGCTTCCGATCAAAAAAGAAAACACGAAGTGTATAATTAAAGGAGAATTTAGTAATGGTGTCGACGCTCTTCGACCATTTATATCCGAACTCACTACTGCCATCGCCACACTCGCTGAAACGAAGAGTCAAGTCAATGCACCACACCCATCAGTATCGAAGGTAATCATGACTTTACCTACCTTTAATGGCTCACATACTGAGTGGCTATCATTCAAGGCCATTTACGAGACCACTCAAGGTTATTTTAATGACGTGGAAAATACTGCGCGACTTCGAAGAAGCCTGCAAGGAAGAGCTTTAGAAGCTGTCAGCTCTGAGCTGATTGGACACGCACGGCCGAATGACATTATGTCAGAACTAGAACTTCAATTTGGCCGACCAGATTCCATTGCACTAGCTGAAGTAGATAGACTCCAAGCTCTGCCGCGGTGTAGTGAAGCACCAAAAGATATATGTACATTCGCGAGCAGAGTCAGAAATAGCGTCGTCACACTTCGAGCACTAAAGAAAGACCACTACCTCATCAATGCCGAACTTTTGCGGTGCCTCACCGACAAACTACCTAACTCTCTACGCATCCAGTGGTATAGAACATTTACTGAAGACTACAATTCCATGCCAAACCTTGCACACTTCAGTGAATTCGTCACAAAGCACGCACGTTACTGCAGCGCTTTCGCACCACCGGAAGACATCGCCGATAGAAATAGACCCGTATCACATAGAACACACACCGCAAGCATCACAACAGATCGTCGTTCGTCTCCAAAATGAAAAATCTGTGAAAAATCGGTCACTACGCATCTGACTGTAACCAGTTTAGACAAGCAAACGCGAATGAAAGATGGGAACTCGCTACGAAATATAGTTTGTGCTTCCGTTGCCTGCGGTCACGAAGTCAAGGACACTCGTGCAAGCCAAATAGGTGTGGTACAGAAGATTGCACCGCCACACACCACCGTCTCCTCCATTACGACAAAAGGGAGAGAGTAATCGAAGAAAACCAGAGAGCTCCAGAGGAAGCAATAGTCAGCTCATGTATTATGAGGCCTCAAGCCTTCCTGAAGATAGTTCCAGTCACCGTTATTGGACCGGCGGGAGAGATTTCAACATTCGCTCTACTAGATGATGGCTCAACAGTGTCACTAAGCCATACAAGATAGCCAAACAAGTTGGTGTCAAGGGTCAACTGAAGCCTTTAAAGATAGAAGCCGTCGGGAACACTTCGATCGACATGCCAAGTTCCCGCAAAGTCAGCGTCGTACTCACCAATTGCAATAGCCAGCGAGTACCGATCACAGCTCGCACCGTTCCTCGCCTGAACTTGTCACCACAAACAGTGACTGAAGAAGATATCGCTGAATGTAAACATCTTCGAGGTTTGAAAGACGACCTGACCTATATCAATGGTATCCCGAAGATTTTAATTGGGCAGGATAATTGTGACCTGCTCCTAGCAAGTGATTTTCGACTAGGTCCCAAACACCAACCCATCGCTTCGTGCACCCCATTGGGATGGGTGCTACATGGTGTTCGAGCAAGAACTCCGGTAGAGAAGGTCAATTTCATCAATAGACTGACCTCCAACGACAATAGTAAAGAGAAGCAAAGTGCCAAGCTAAATCGAGCATCGAAGAAGACACATGTGACTGTTGAGAAACCACATGACTTGGTAAGCCACAACTTCTATCGTGGTAATAGAAAACAACCACAAAATGATATCGCCGCAGCACGACAATCACAGAGTCGTGATACGACCGCGCGGGCAACAATAGTGCCTGCCAGAGTTCCATCACCGGCGGGAGCAACAAGTGTTCGAGCTCCGCATCGCAGTGGACTTTCCAGTCCACGTCCACAAACGAAATTCACCGCGCGGGCAACAATAGTGCCTGCAAGATCTTCGTCACCGGCGGGAGCCAAAAAGGTTCGGGCTTCACATCCAAGTCAAAATTTCGGTCAACAGCCGAACAACCACGCCATCAGTGAAAGAAATGGCTGGTACAGACAGTCATGTCCGGACTGTAAATTTTCGCACAGCTGGTGGTATTCTTCAGCGACCGCCAGAGAAACTCGCCGCTATCGAGAGAATTGGTCGCTCACCGGATTGATGCAGCACCGCTCCGATACGCGTAAACGCGCTGCTGCACGGCGGGAGAAATGTTCGCGACAGAGTGTTCAGTGGTAGTGTAAATAGTGTAATGACAGTACGTTAATTAAGATTGAAAGACAGAACAGTGATTTAAAGTAGTAAATCAATAGTAAAGTAATAGGAACGATCGAGAAATACACGGCTGTAGGTAGATAACAGTTCAAACGCCGCGCCGCGGCGTCGCGAACCATCTAAGTGCTCAAAGCGGCCGCCGACTGTATCGAAATCCTTTGAACGCACCGACATCGCGACGCACGTGTGGTTACAATGTTATCGGTAAGCTAAAGGAACCGCCGCCGGTACCTAAAATCTTTAAACTAGCCGACACACGTGCGAATACAATAGATCAAAGAAGCCGCGCCGGCCGCGGAATCTCGAATCGTCTTGACTATATTGTTAATAGAATTTCGACCGTATGCCGACCACCGAGAATAGTTTATTGTATACCCTTTTGTTGATGTCGGCATCTCTTTAAGTAATATTTAGTAATAAATCACGACAGGCGAACAATGCTATCTTCCGCCGCGGACCGACTTTGTCGGCAAGTTTTCTGGAATATTTTGTAGACTCACGGAGTAGTATAAAAGCGCACCGCGCTCGCCATTACAGGCAGTTCAGATTGAACATTCGGCCAGATCACATCTGATAATCGGACAGTTCAGATTTAACATTCGGCCAGATCACATCTGATATTCGGATAGTTCGGTCAGATCACATCTAGCATTCGTACCGTCGCATAGTATTGTTCGCCAGTCGCCATAATAGTGAAACAGTCTTTTATTTATCTCCACCTTCTACGCCCATAAAACAACAATAGACCAGTAACTTCCATCCCACCATACTTCACACAACTGACGCAGCACCCGGAACCTATAGGTGCAGGACGCCAGCGGCTCAGCTTGGACTTCGCTATACTTCCACCCAACACGAGAACGCCCGTCCGGTACAAATAAGATGGTATAATTACTAAGCCGTTGAGGTGTTATTGGCTTACACACATCCGAACTAGTATGCATCACAGTAGTGTATTATTGGGGGTTCTGCATCACTTGCTCTCGCTTCGCTCGAGCGCGTTATGCAGAACGCCCCAATAATACACTACTACTATGGTCTGCCTCAAATTTTGACACAATTTATGTGAAACAAATTTCATTCCCTGGCAGTATCTGGTAGCAATCAATATCTTCTAATGCAGGTAAAACTAACGCACGGGCTGTATCACTCTCCTGATGAAATAAATCTGCTGTTGCTGTCGATATACTACTCCCACTAGTCTTTGACGAACTCGCAATCGATTTTTCATTATCAACCTGTTTGTTGCTAACATTAACGAATGTGCGAAGAAGCTCACCAGACTCGCTTTTGAGTATAAGATACTTAGTATTTTTCAATTTAGATTTCTCTGGATCTTCCAACTTCTGGTAAAATAAATCTTCTGTTCTGCATCACTTGCTCTCGCTTCGCTCGAGCGCGTTATGCAGAACGCCCCAATAATACACTACTACTATGGTCTGCCTCAAATTTTGACACAATTTATGTGAAACAAATTTCATTCCCTGGCAGTATCTGGTAGCAATCAATATCTTCTAATGCAGGTAAAACTAACGCACGGGCTGTATCACTCTCCTGATGAAATAAATCTGCTGTTGCTGTCGATATACTACTCCCACTAGTCTTTGACGAACTCGCAATCGATTTTTCATTATCAACCTGTTTGTTGCTAACATTAACGAATGTGCGAAGAAGCTCACCAGACTCGCTTTTGAGTATAAGATACTTAGTATTTTTCAATTTAGATTTCTCTGGATCTTCCAACTTCTGGTAAAATAAATCTTCTGTTTGTGTTTTAACATTATCCTGGTGTTTTAATTCACCTACGTCCGATATTTTTTTTTTAGGGTGCATATCTTGAATATGTATTATCTCACCCCTAGCATTCTTGAAAATCATTTTACGAATGCCATCTAAATTAGATTTCACTGAGTGAAACATTATAAATAACATCAATAAATGTAATTATTTATTTAAGAAATAAATTTAATATTGAACCTTTGCACTGTAATATTCAAAGTTAAATTGCTGTGATGCACGACGCCTATGTAATATATACCCATAATTTGACTCATTTTTAAGTGCAATGTGACATCCTATACATATACACTTTAATAGGGTAAGTATTCCAAACACTTTTTTGTAATATAGTTTGTGCCCTTCACAGCGTTTAAATAAAAACATTTAGGAAAATGTATGGCATGTTGCGTCCAAGGATCATCATAAATCTCCCAATCTTCAATAACACCTCCACATTAGAAACATGCTGCAATATCATTTATACTATTTCCATAATAAAAGAATCCTGCGTCAGCCATTTCCATCACTAATCTTTTCTTTTTATTAAGTGTCCCCCAGTAATAATTAAATGAAAATTCACGCATTTTAAATGTGTTATACATGTCATATCGAGGCTTGTATTCATTTTGAGACATGTTTTATTGACTTTCTAATTCAATTAGGTACAAATGTATAATGGTATGGTCCAGCTTTTGTCAGCAACATATAAAGACTGGACAGAAGTAGGAGGAAGGGAAAGAAAACTAAGATGCATTTCACCTAACTACAGAAATAAAAACAATAAAATATTTATTTTAGAATTTTATTGTCAACACACCACTTATTTAAACACAATACATTTTTTAAAGCACATACAGAGTCATGATAAATACAGTTATATAAATCTTGAGAATATTTATATTGATCGTATAAGCTTATCAAACTTGAACATCCTTTATCTTCTAAATTGAATATATTACAATGACTATTTCCTAAAATATGCTTTAACCACAACACTTTTTCTAAACCCTTAACGTAGATACATTTATCTCTTAAAATATCTATAACCAAATTCTGATAATTAGAATAGGGAACAAATCCTTCACGCCAGCGTATCTTTCTGTTACGTTCAATCCAACTTACTTGTTTTTTTTCTTGCTTCGTTAATTTTGAAAATGGAAATGGTGGCTTAATTAAAAATATTTTTAATGTTTTATTATACAATATAGCGATTTCTTTTATTATAAATTCATTTGTTTCTGTTTTAAAGCCTTGAATATCCACAATAGCAATCATGATAACCTGCGCACGATGTTGCTGAGAGGTTTGTATTCTACAAGTCGATCGTTTATAATCAAACAATATGCAGTCGTCTTATCTGGTATTGCTGTAGAACATTCAATTTCCAACCTCACGTCCACTGGACCAGTTTTCAGGCTATCGTTTTGTCTTGAACAGTCTAAGATAAAGAGAGGGGCTTTTTCTTTGAATTCCTTTAGGTCAAGCAACGGGTCTACTGGATAGTTGTAATACGACTGACGAAATTTCACAAACATTTCGTATAATATACTATATTTGTTCTCAGAAAACTTTAAACCTAAAGGTTCATAAGGATAATATTGTGAATTCAAAAAGAGCGTAACGTTTGTTACTTCACAATGATCGAATACTGAACTATCTTTAGTTTTATTATTTTTTCGATTAGTTTGTAAACAAAAAATTACATATCTGGGTTTTTCTAATTGTGAAGCAGTTTTAATAGACCAAGAATGCTTTGTTGTTTTAGGTAGTAATGGATACTCATATAAATCCCAATTTCTATACGCCATCTGAATAGGTTTATCTTTTTCTAAATGTTTTAAAAGTGACAGTCGTTCTCGGTCTGATACTTTTATGTGTGGCACCCTCCACTGAACTCTTTGCACATCTATTTGAAAATTAGCAATATCATCAGTAAGGATAATGCTATTTAAATTAGTGTTACTTCTGTTCAGTATAAGTTCATGTTTACAATTTATCACTATTTTATTGTAATCCTCTGCAAACCCTAAAACTTTATTTAGTGGTATCACAGCACTAAAATGCCCATCACTTTGAAATCCCTCTAAACACCAACCCCATAGGGCAGCAACTTTATTTTCTGCTTCATTTAATGAGATGTATGATTTTATTGTTGACGTTATTCCAGAATTTTTTATGCGGTCTATTTCAATACCATTCATTTCGTATCTAATGTCTTGAAACAAAAACATAACAGGGTTGTTAGTGAACGTAACAATTTTCTTGATTGGATTCCCATCTTTACCGAAGAACTTCGTCTGTCCTTCGATGTAAATTGAACTGGCTGATGGTAGCACGTATATGTCTTGCTGGTGGAGGGGAATTCTGATTTCATCGTTTTCTCTAAAGCTGCTATTGTAGGGATTGTATGAATGGACTTCATAACTTTCGATCGAAGTGTCAAAGTGCGGTAATTCAGCAATCTGTAGTATATTCATATTTTAAATCCTAGAGCTTTAAGAAAATCTTTATTTACTTTAGTCAATTTCTTAACTTTTTTCTTGCGTCTTTGCACCTTACTAATCGCAGAAGAACTAAGACGTTTTTCATTCGCTTGAGTGTTTTTATAATATACTATCATTTTGTTTTTCTTAAATGAAGTCGTAACTGAATTTGTTTCTCTCCAAAGTTAACACAGTGGCCAAATTGATCTACAATATTAACCGATATTGATGAAATTATATTTTTGTTTACTGGAAAGTAAATAACATTTTGCGGTATTTCAACACACTGATGGCCTGGAGTAGTATCAGACACGAATTCGTGAATAAAATGAGTTGGTAATCCGTTGCAATACGAACTGTGAACAAGATCACATTCGATTTTGATTACAGACAGACCTCTGTTAATAATGGGGTTATTTGGTGTTGATTGTAATACTGAAAAGTATATCAAACCGCACTCATATTGATCTGACAAATGCAGCGGTGGTTGAAAGTATGAAACCAATTCCGATTTATGTCCAGAGATGGTAACCGTAGTAGACATGCTTCTATACTGACTTCTTTCGGCAGATCCTGTTTATTTTATTCTTCCACTACACCAAAAATTGTTCAAAAAGTTTAAACAAAGATGTCCACAATTATAAGGGTGATCACGCTGAATATTATCATAATTATAATGAACTTTGGATCCCAAGTATTTTATAAATTCCTTTGGAGGCTTAAGATTTCCATAACTATCAAAATATTCAATATAATCATTGTATTTTGCATAGGCTACCCAATGAGAACCAAGATTTTTAGAGCTATCTAAATTAATAACACCGCATTCTTTTTTAAAAGGGTGTTTAGGGAGCTTATCTCTCATAAAGACGCCTCTGAAATAGGGAATATTATTCCCATACTTCAAAATGTCTAAATTACTCAAGGCTCGATTGGGTAGCCGATATCTTAGTTTTTTTCTTTCGATACAAAAATTCCGAGTCCACCTTTATATGGTTTAAGGTGTAGTCCTTTTCCGATGCAGAGAGCTTCCATTTTTTCATTGTGTCTCCTCGATTCTATGAATAATTTTTTTGCCATCTTGAATTCATTTATGGTTTTAGCAATACCAGCTGCACCGCCTGCTAAAGCTCCCACCGCAGATAAGCCCGCAAAAATCGGAATCAAAGGCAATACTCCACCAGTTTTTGGTATAGGAATAATACGAGGAAGTTTAACGGATGAATCATCAGCTAATTTTCTGGCAGCAGCCATAGCTAATTCTATTGCCACTTTCTTGCATTTCGGTTTTAATTTTTTGATATGTCTTTTCGTTTTTCTAATAACATTTTTAAATTTGTTTTTTAATGCTTTTTCAGGTTTAATTTTGGGAGAACACTTTTTGCTATCTTTTTTTAGGCCAAAACCAGTTTTGATTTTTGTTGCCATAGCGCTGCTTACTAAGCGTGCTGACAGTTTTTCTCCTACAGTCGCATCTGAGGCAAGTGCTCGCTCTTTAGCCATATTTAACAAAACTAAATCTGCCTTGTGGCGATCCTTTAGGTTTGAAGACTTGTGATAGGCAATGTCGTGTTGTTTGCAATATTCGTCTAATTTATTAACACCTTTATCTCCACGCGTAAGCCTTTTAATTAATTTAGTGCCAGGCCCGCAATAATTGTATCCCGGTAAATGTAACTCAAATGGTAAATGATTTATAATCCAATTGAGAAGACTACTCTCTTCAATACCCATCATAAGACTGAAACATTTGGACTGAACACTTAATAAATATTCGATTTATCAATCCAACTGTTTTCAGAAGAAGGCAAGCCTAACCATTTTACCAAAACCCTGTTTCCTTTCCTTCTAAGAACTTTTTCAACCAAATATACATGAGGATTTTTTGTCTTTTGAAGCTCTTGTACATAAAATGCACCTAGAATGGGCTGGCCCCTGATTGCATCTTCAATTAAATAGGTGATAGGGGTTGTTTTTTGAATTTTTCGAATTTTAAATATTTCTGTCGACCAGTTGGGAGTATATCCTTTTTCAAATGTCCCCTTATACTTACTAATGCGTACATAATCACCCTCTTTAAACTTGCTTTTTATGCTATCGGTTTTTACCAGCCTGAAATATCTTTGTAATATGCGTTGTTTATTATTATTGTCCACGTTTGCGGGAATTTCATCAATTGTGCGATGATAGGTGTGATTGTATTCATAAATAACTTTATTAAGAGTATTATCGATCCAGTTATAGCTTCCTTTTAGACTAAAAAAGTTTACTACGGTTTAAATGTACTGACTAACGTCAGAGCAACGAGAAAGAACAACTATGGGTTATTAACACAACTAAGTAATAAGTCAAGCTTCTATTATTTGAAAGACACAAAAGAGTTACTACGGTTAAAATATTTTAGATAATACAATCGAATGTTTTACGGCAAAAATAACACAAAGTGTTAGGGTTATATAGAATTGTTAATGATAAAGTTTACAACGGCGATCGATAACGATCTCATTATGTTAGTTGAATTTGTCAGCTACATTTAACGGCTTCAAGTCCTGGGTGATTTGTTTGATTGAGAGTCAACGTGGTCTGCATTGACATGGAGTTAGGGTTCAATTCCCGCCTGACATACTACTAGACGATTGGTTTCATAATATTATGTGGGTTAGATTCCCACATGAATACATAATAATGATTAATACAATTTTTGTGCTTGTGTTACTGTGGGTTGGACTCCCATAAACTAACACAACGTAACATAGGCTTTTATAGAATTGATAGAAAATAAAATAAGTAACTAGATAATAGATAACTAACTAGTTATGTTGATTGAAATCGACAACTACATTTAGCGGGTTCAAATCCCGTATGATTTATTTGGTTGAGAGTCGATGTGGATGGTATTGCCATAGATATGGGTTCGATTCCCGTCTGATAAACTGATTGATGAGAAATTAGAATCTCATGTGCGTGCTACTGTGGGTTTGAATCCCACAAGCGCTTAGATAATTTCAGTACGGTTTCATTTAGTCGTTTCCAAAGCTAACGTAATAAAGAGTTTGACCCCTGCAAAAGCGAGTTAAACGTTACGATTATGTTAAGCAAATAAAGGATTGATTGTTGGTTCCGAAGCTGATAAACAATCATGGGTTCGATTCCCTACAAACGTGAGTTTTGTATCTGTCAGGTTGTGCAAATCACACATAGTACATATATACATTGTACCCGGAATCTATAATTATGTGATCAGTTTGGAAACAAACAAAATTTCGCCCACAGATGCGTTCGCCTTTTTTGCGTTGACCCTAGCCAAATGACTCCTTTGTTTTTTGCCGGGTTTTTAAATTACAAAAACAAGGGTCTGACTGCGTTAGTTAGCCTCGCACACCACACGGTTTCTCAAGTTTTTTATTGAAAGCAATCTTGTTCAATACTCTTAAGTTCAAAAAAATAAAAATAAAGGGGCTGGCAGTTACTAGGAAAACGGTCACCCGATGTTGCGATGCTTTTGTTTGGTGAACCCTGCAAGCAGGCATTGGGACTTTGGAGATGGGACTTGGGTATTTGAGTGTACGCAGAAACCTGAGTACATATCCTTGGTTGTTAGTCAACAACTTGGTACTTGGATGTTGAATTCTAAGATACAGGCATTCGCCTAGTGTGGAAGTCAGGGTTCCATCATTTGTATTTCGCCTTTTCGTGTATTTCCTATTTATAAACAATGTTTGTATGGCTTGATGAATGAATAAATTGAAATTGAATTGAATTGAATTACTGGTTCATTAAGATATACAAAACCGTAAAGGTGACCATAAAATTAGCAAGAAGGTACGTTAACATAATTATAATTATAGAAAGCTTCACTAAATACTGGTGACTTGACAGAGTATGTAATTTTATATGAGAATAGATACTTGTGTGGCCTTATTTCAAATTCCAGGATGCCAAGTCATCACATAGCTACTACTACTCTATGTCTAGACCAACGGAGTGTTTTGGCCCAGAGCTTCATCCAGGTGACTGACACCAGCTGAATCCGGCAGATGCTGTGGCGTGGCACCGGTCACCAAGTTAAGTTCCTTTTTTTGTAACGCGATGCCCCAACGGCCGCGACACCTGAGTCAGGTGGGTAACAATAGGAAAACAATTGTTTCCTAATTATGACCCATGAAATTATAACCGAAGGTTGGAACTATAGCAAGTTGTCTTTAATGTTACAACCAGAGGGGGGCAAGATTCTGACTTTTCAATGCGTGACCTCGTTAATAAGATAAACTTATGAATAAATCTATACGATTTATATTTAGGGTGGAAAATCTAATGTGGCTACAGTTTACATTTGACTTTCAAACCTTTATTGGATTATTAGAAGTCTCTGATCTCTTAAATCAATCTGATATAACTCTCAAACTCGTGTTAGAATTCTAACAACCTTGTTTAATTTTAAAGGTTGATGTACCTAATCTTCTAATACTTGTTTAATTTCAGAACTGCCAATCCTCTTAAGGTCAGAGGGGGGCTGTTTCATCTTATTGGTATAAAATTCTAATAAGCACATGTGCGAACTATTCCAGCTTATCCTGAAAACGAATTCGGCAGCTGACTCGGCATTAAGAGGCTTAAGCAGAGACCGCTGTCCAGTGCAGAGCGCCGTCCAGCGCAACTGCGATAGGCTGAGTTTAGAACGAGAGTACCGTAGGTAGTACTAATAGGAGATAACCTGGTATGTAAAATTAATGATCCAACTGGAATAATTTTAACAATCCGAATAAGTTAACCTGGCATTAGAGTACGAGGTTATAATCTATGAATGTTTTATGAGACAACAGAGATCATCCTATTGTGAAAGCTCATCCGCTGTACTACGTCACGCGTCTGATTTTCAGAGGGGGGAATGTGACTACGTGTCATTTATCCTTAATTAAATATTGAGATTTATATCAATAATTCTTACACGGGTTTACACGTGTTAGCCATTTAAAAGTACGTTAAGTTAGGTCTGACAGCCACTTTAATAAATTATGTAACATTACCCATTTTAAAAGGATAAAACAATATTGGAACTCTATAAAAAAGGGGCCCTTCGGTTAGAAAGCAATGGGAAAGGATGTCGATAGTGAAGATTCTGTACGGATTCTAAGAAGTAGCCATATGGCAACGATGAACCTTGCCGGCCGTCCCAAAACTATAAAGTATAAGTGCACAAAAACGGTCATAAAATAGACCTTTCGTAGCGTTGCCAAACGGTGGGAAGTAAGCTTGTGGTGCTGGTAGAGGCGTGAGTAGGACACTTAGCTTTAGGCAGGCAGGCAGAGCGGACGGATTGATTTTGGAGGTCGAAGATTAGGCTCGGAACAGAATAGGAAAAGTCGCGTCGTTGTAACGTATCGGGTTGACGAGTTTAATTATTAAGTTAGTTATAATTTAGTCTATTCGCGTTAATATGGTGTGAGTGAGTGCCAGTATGAATGGGGTAAGTTTAATCTTTGTATTACATAGGTAGGGATCATTAACTAATGTACTATTTATTCTAGCGTGGCGAACCTTTGTATTTACTTCCTAAATCCACCCTTTGGCAGATATTTGTGGCTAATATTTGGTTTAGGGAAACGGCGAAGCCTTTCGTCACACGTTACATGCCCTAATTTCATAATTTATACACTACGCAATGACTTACTTGATTATGGACTATTATTGACTTTTAACTGACACTACATACATGGAAGGCGGAACCGCTAAAACTCATTTCTGTATAAAATAGGCTAAATATGGCCGCTCTTGATTGAGCACGTAGGACAACCAAATGTTAGTTGTTAAATACTGCTTCCTATAGAAGGTCTGATTACGGTCTCATTGCATTGCCATGTTGTATGTACACTTATAAACTAAAGGGGGTAGTCATCGCTGAACATCACAAACTGGGATATGATCAACTTAATGAATGTTAGTGTCGTGTCTCGTTAAATCGCACCAGGCTTTCGGGCCAATATCTGAATAAAAAATAATATTTGCCGAGACACGATGGAAGCCCAGTGGAAGACCCCGCTGTTGACGTCGCACGGCTGTTATTTACACTGGAGCATCCTCGAAATTGGGAAGTTTAAAAAAGTGTGAAATGACGAATTATTCCATTTCAACGTATAACAAGGCAATTGTAGTGAACCTGTTTCAGACTGAGTCTACGTTACGCTTGCTAGTTTTGTATTGTTTTAGTAAAGGGTGTTAGGTCGAGGGTGAACTATTTATAATAGTGCGCGTCCAGTAATTCTGGAAGCATGTCTCGCTCAATGGCAGGACACTTAGGCACAAAACCGTCCTTGTCTTAGGATTGTGTAAGACATGTTTAAGTTTAGGGAAACATGTATTGTATGGACCGCCGCAAATCCTTCCTAGGACGCGCATTCGAGGCCCTACAGTACACGTTATACGACGGGTGTGCTTTTGAAAGGCAATCGCACGTCACTTGGGTGGGAATCTAGACTATTGACAATTAACTAATTAACGTAATTCAATTAAACGTATTTATGAATGCAAGCGTAGCGATCCTACCAACTTCCTTTCGTTAGGTAAATAATGCACTTTGCAATCCCTTTGTCTAATTAACTTCATACTTCACTATTGTTTGACTTCTTTAGCCCTTAAGGCTATCAGACAGAAATGTGTGCTGGAAGTTTGTTTCATCATTTCTTCTTACCAGCTATTACACTACGAAATGATGGCGGGATGGGCGCTTTTGGGGGCTGTCTGTAGGTGAGTTGATATTATCAACTCCAGTTACTTCCTGAGTTAAACTCTCTGCTAATTTAGTTATTTGTATTTGTAGTAATTCAAGAATGTAAATCCATTATCCGCGACCATAATTCGGTCTTTGATTTAAATACTCTATACATTAGTGTATAGAGTTTCTCACACAAGCGTTAGTTAATTATAACAGTTTAGTTTATATCCCCTTAGTTATAATTTTATCCTTCTAAACCACTTCCAAGTTATAATTGTATAACTGTGAATTCCAAAACAAAACAAAACATAATTTGGAATTCATTTAATCGGAAGAGAATTTATCAAGCCAGGATGAAATTCATTGTGCAGCGCGGAATGGAGGGGCGCTTCACCCTTGTTAACGACAGGGCCGACATTAACACTAAATCTAGGACATTTTAGGAAAAACGAAATTTTTATCAGCCTAGGGTCAGTTAGGAACAGTCACAACCTTTAGCTTTCTTTAAAGTGGAAATTTTAGAATCTATACAGTATAATTTTGCTCCCAAACCTACAAATTCTGATATAATTTCACCACCCATCTCATCTTTGAAGTAACCAGGTGTTTTAGCATTAACCATTGGTATATTAAATACATTATCTTTTTCAAAGTTGCTAGTATCAAAATATTTTAAATGTGCTTTTAAGTCTTCGTAAAAATCCTTTGTCTGTATTAAATATAGCAGACTGTCAGTGTCTGTATAGCAAAGCTTTAATTTATTTTCGTAAATTCTTTTCATGACCGAATAGTGGAATTTATATAAGTGACATTTTGCAATTTCTAAAATACTAAATCCGATATAGATTGGACGATCTAAAACTATTTTTGTTTGGTTCATTTGAATTGTTACAAGAGATTCTGAAATAACAGAAAAGTTATTGAAATTAGGTGCGCTAACATATTTTTCAGCCCCGTAAAACTTTTTAGTTCGATTAGATTTGTCTCTCCATATATTTACGAGCTTAACATCAACTTGTTTTCTTTTATTCTCTATGGTTTTTCCAAATATAGAATTATTTTGTTTTTTAAAAAAATCTCTTTCAAAATCAGAAGTTGCATTTTGCCTCAGCCCAGTATTTAAAGAAATATATGATTCTAAGAATTTACTTTGGTGAAATGCTAATATTCTATATATTTTTAACAGTTGTAAACCATTATTTAAGCATTCTTTTGAATGAATATAATGAATAACATATCTATGTTTATTGAAAAGATTAGCAATAAGTTTAGCATTTCGACTACAGAACGGAACAAATTTTTCGGGCGCAAATGGTAAATCGGAATGGTTATCATGCAAGTAGTCAGGGTAATGAAGATCTACTTCTAATATAAATCCAATATCAGAATCAGATGATAAGCTCATAACATCAAAATTTAATATTTCCTTCTGAAGGAGAAACCTAAATCCTCCTACTGGAAGCTTTTGCATCATAGCATATCCATATAAATTAACACAATCAAGATAAATTAGAAAACTATCAGGTTCTTCACTATTATAGTCGGTAAGGTATTCATTATTTGCCTTAGCATATCTGAGTGAACATTGAGCAAGTCCTCCTCTTATACCCTTTTCTATCATTTGATATATTTCTAAGTCAGAGATTAGATCTAACTTGATTTTAGTATACAATAACATAGCATCCCAACTTAAGGATGGTGATGAAACGTAATAGCAAGGATCCAGACCATAATTATTTAAACTCATTTTCCTAAATTTTTCAAAAACATCGCACAGAAGTAAAACGTCACATTTAAGATACAAATCGGTATATTCACCCAAATTTTTTATATCAAAAGTTTTCCAAACATTTAAGGCATGCTCATAGTCTTTATCAGATATAGATTCAGATGTAAGTTTGTTGAAAAATTTTGACGGTTCTGGTAATTTATTCTCATCATATCGTTCCCAGGAATCTATGTAATCGTAACAATAAATGCCTTTTCTTCGAACAATATCAAATAAAGTATTATTATTAAAAAAAGATTTTAAATGTTTGAAATCTTCAGGGTTCATAGTCTTAACCAATTTGTCCATACTTGAGCTTAAAAAATTATATGAGTCAATAAATTTCAATTTTACAACATTTGTTGCATTGATGGTTATGAATTTTGTAAATGAAATATATTTCTCTTTAGTTCTCGGTATGAGATGAATTCGACCGTTTATCTTTGAAAATTCATTAATAAATAAATGACTGTCATAACCGGATAAGTTATGAAACACTATGGGTATAAAAGTGCATTGCTTTGCATTTAAATTGCATACGTGGGACACTCAGAAAGTTTTGCGAAACTAAAAAAAATTGTTCTATACGTACATATATTTTTATTAAATCTTTTCAAAGTACTTTCCACCAGCCTCTATACAAAGATTCATGCGCCTAAACCAGTTTTCAAAACACTTTTTCCAGTCCGCCGCAGACACCTCGTTTACAGCCTGCTCGAACGCAGCCAGCGCATCTTCCGGCGACGAAAATTGTATCCCTTTGAGCTGATTTTTTATTTTTGGGAATAAAAAGAAGTCACACGGTGCTAGATCAGGGCTGTAAGGAGGGTGACCCAGGAGTTTGACTGGCGTGCTGTCCAGGAAGTCCCTCGTTTTGAGTGCGGTGTGCGCAGGTGCATTGTCGTGGTGGAGCAGTAGCCCGCGGAGCCCTGTGTTTGGTCGCTTGTTGCTTATAACAGAGAAAACTTCTGGCAAACATTTGGTAGTATACCATTCGGCATTAATGCTTCTTTGATCCCGTAAGGGAATTGATACCAAGTGGCCAGTCAAATTAAAAAAGCTAGCGATCAAAATCTTACCCCCGCTTCTAGATCGCTTCACTTTGGTAGGCGTTGGCTCATTTTGAAACACCCAAACAGTCGACTGGCGCTTGGTTTCTGGGTCGTATTGATAAATCCAGGACTCATCACCTGTAACGATGTCGTAAACACGCCGAGACGAGCCTGCTTCAAATTTGTTAAGCATATCACGGCACCATTCCACCCGGGCCTGCTTCTGAGCATCGGTGAGGTTGTGCGGCACCCAGCGTGATACTATCCTCCTCACGCGAAGATGGCTGTGTAGAATCTCGTGAACGCTTCCCGATCCAATCTTCAATATGTGTTGAATCTCCTGATATGTAATTCGCCTATTGTCTTGGATTAAATTTTTCACTGCTAGCACGTTTTCTTCGGTAACAGCCGTCAAAGGGCGACCGCTTCTTTCGTCATCCCCCAAAGTTGGTCGACCGCGCTTGAATTCGTTATACCAACGATACACGGTTGCCTTGGAAGGGCCTTCATCCATGAATGCCATTTGAAGTCTATCGTACGATTCATCCGGTTTCAGGCGACACTTGAAATCGTATAAAATCATAGCTCTAAAATGTTCCCGGCGCAGATCCATATTTCAGTGAGACACAATACTTTGAATTAACTCGCAAAAAATGTGGAGGGAAATTTTGAAATTGGAACTTACTTATTTTTACTTATAAATAATCATATTTTCGAAAAACATTATAACTGGCCAGTCTCCCATATATAAAAACTTTTTTTCGCAATACTTTCTGAGGGGCCTGGTATATCATGCGCAGGTCCTCTATATTTTCCAGTAAAGTGATCATGGTCCTTAACAATATTATCATTACACGAAAACTTATTTTTACAAATATGGCACTCAGTGCTGTTGATAAAACATCTATGTTCATCCTCAGTAAGCGGTATCATATTTTCACTCTCTAATAATACTTTATATAATCGTTTTACATCATTAGTCAAAGATTTGACAAATTTCTTAGAACAATCTGGCCCTCGGTAAGATACGAAATCATTTAATTCGGGATTTGAATTACAACAAATATAGTAAGCAAAACACGTAGCCTCATGAACTTGAATATTTTCTACATGTGTTGATTTATGTTTGTCAGAATATTCACGCAATAAACTTTCAAAATCACCATAAATCACTATTGGTACTCTTTGAGTTCTTTCATAATTTATGAAACTTATTTCAGTACCCTTCTCAGGTAATATGGTTTGTATTCCGGCACATTCGTGACAATTCAATTTCTCTTCAGTGTGAAAGTAAATAAAACATTCATCACATAAATATATTTTACTTTTATGTTGGGTCAATTGCTTGTGTACAAGTTTTTCAAAGCTTTTAATTAAACAGAAATGACTCTTTCTATTGTTGCTAATGTAAAGCAAATTGACATGGTATAAACGACGTGATTTTGTTTTATATAAGGGACCTGTAACTGTAACATTATTATCTAAACCGTATATATTGATACTGATATTAGAATTGTTTATTTCAAAGCGCTTAATGTCATTGAAACTAGGGGGAAAACTCATGTCAGAAATATTAAATAATTCGGAATAATGTGGATATGAAGAATTTCTGTTTGGATTGGTCTTTGCCGGAAACATATCAGCTACAATACACCAAAGAAAACAATGTTGGTCTTCATTTTTTATGTTTAGGCATGATTTAGTATTGACAATACGTTTAGGCAATGGTAAATAAGAACCACCTCGCAAAGGATTATATTTTACGATATTAATTTCTAAATGACTGATAGACTCCATTGTCCAACCTGACTCAGACAGTTCAAATTCGGAACATTTACAAATAAGTTTACCACAAAATGATTTATATAAGGACAAAATATCTGTGTTTTGCACGACTACATTATACTTTGTGTTAAATGACTTTAAAGATTTTTCATAATTTTTTGGTAATATATACCAAACAAATAGTTCAAAATTAACTTTTACCGATTTATGTTTTTTCATCTGGTCTTTGATAAGGTAACAAATCGTTTCAGAAATTTGTGTTAAAAATAATTCAAGTGAAACGTTAACCATTCTAGGATTCACTCTATAACTGATTATCCGATTTCTAAAAGCTGTTGCTATTATATGAACATTATCAAAACGTGTCTGTAATAAGCAATTCGATTTGTGTACATCAGTTTTTTTGTGTGCAGAATATTTCGGAACTGAAACGTTACAGACTTCACAGAAAAACATATTTAGATAATTGTAATTGCAAAAACTATCTTAAAGTATTTAAATATTCTGGATTTCGGATATTAATTTCCTGTAAATTATTATTAAAAAACGAAATTTAAAGTGGATAAAGTTTAAATGTAAAACAAATTACAAATCGAATATTATAATTAAAATAATATCGAGTATTCTCAATGTTGAGATTTCTCAGAATCGAGTATTTTTAATATCGAGTATTCTGTTTCTTAGTATCGAGTTTTCTTAGTATCGAGTATTCTTAGTATCGAGTATTCTTAGTATCGAGTTTTCTTGGTATCGAGTATTTTTAGTATCGAGTATTTTTTGTATGAATTTTAAAGTGGATGAAAGTTTAAATGTAAAACAAATTACAAATCGAATATTATTATTAAAATAGTATCGAGTTTTCTCATTGTTGAATTTTTCTCAGATCGAGTATTCTTAGTATCGAGTATACTTAGTATCGAGTTTTCTTAGTATCGAGTATTCTTAGTATCGAGTTTTCTTAGTATCGAGTATTCTAAGTATCGAGTTTTCTTGGTATCGAGTATTTTTAGTATCGAGTATTTAGATTTTTAATATTTCATATATTTGAGCTTCCTGTAAATAAATCACAATTAATAATATAATGAAAATAATATTAATAAGTATATTATATGGATTACATTTGTTTAATAAGTAATGTTTTAGTATAAGTCAGTATCGAGTATTCTAAATATGATATTTTAAAGTGGATGAAAGTTACAAACAAATTACAAATCGAATATTATTATTGAAATAGTATCGAGTATTCTTAGTGTCGAGTATTTAGATTTTTAATGTTTCATATATTTGAGCTTCCTGTAAATAAATCACAATTTAATACCTAATGTAAATAATATTGTGGATTACATTCGTTTAATAAGTAATGTTTTAATATAAGTATAAAGAAGAGTATATGAGTAAAATAGGTATCACAATAATATTATTTTATTCCATCAAATAATATTATTTGGATACAGAACAGGCTGCACGCCCTTAAATTCTGCTTTCGCTGCAGATACAAGATTATTAGTGGCGCGCCAAGTCGCTGAATCGGAGTATACAGAGGCCCTATACGTGAGGAGCGCTTGCTTCCATCGGTCCTTTCCGAATTTTTCAGCGTCCCTATGGTTATAAATACGGAGCTCGATATAATAATCACCGCTCCGTGTTAGGTCCTGCTGATAGGAGTTTCCAGAAGCTGTTCTTCTGGACAGGGACGATCGCAGTGCAGCTGCCCTCACCGGTTCAAGATCTCCCTCTTCCTCCTGTAAACATTGTTATAAAATAGCATTAGATAAACATATTTGAGAGGAGCAGAGGAGAGCAGTGGTGACCCAGTGGTAACGACCGTGACTTACAAATTGTAGGTTGTGGGTTCGAACCCAGGCTAGCGATGTACTTTGAGTAAATTATTTCGTCACCACTGCTCTCAAAACGGTGAAGGGAAACATCGTGAGGAAACCGGCATGTCCTAGAACCAAACATTTTAAGATATGTGCACAGGGCCCATGTATCCGCCACCCGGGCCCACTCCCTCTCACGGAGAGGCCTGTGTCCCAGCAGTGGGAACAAGCCGTCAGATTGAAATCCTATAGGTAATTATAAATCTTAAACACATGTTTGATGAAATATATATTTTTTTTACTCACCGAGGAATCAGCCACACAAATCCGCTTGATTTTCTTAGGCCTCTTTGGTGAAGTATCGGTTTCGGAATCAGACTCACTGCCAAATAATTCTTTTACAGGTGGAGTTGAGGCCGCAGCTACTTTCTTCGATTTGCCTTTGCCTTTAGCCACTTTTATTTTCGGCTTTGTATTTCTTTTTGGTTTAAACGATGTAGAGGGCTCGTTGGGATGCGACTCTACATCGGATTCAAATGGATTCACAAATGTCGACCTAAAATAAAAAGAAATAGTATATAAGAAGTTATACAAATGAACGATTCCTAAAAGGATAGACAGAGTAATAGAACACTCTCTATAACAATTTTCTCTATCTGGAAATCGATCCTTGAATACTTAGAAAATTGAATAAGTCGTTATTTGGTTCTAGAACTCAGCGTCAATACTTCATGTTGTGAAATGGTAGTAACGGTTATTAAACCACTGCACGAGAAGCAAACAAAATAACTCAATAATAAATTTTAATTAGATCTGGAATCGAACCCAAAACTTTGCATTCGACGGTGACACTGATGTTGAATGGGCTACAGGGAACGTAAGAAATAAAAACAATTAACACATTAAATATTTATACCTTGGAGTCGAGCCAAAGATTTTACGTTCAGCAGTTATACTTGTAGTCTACATCATCACTGAGTTACTAGTAAGTTTAAACCCGTAAATAAACAATACTTAAAATTGGGAATCGAACCCTAGACTTAACTTTCGATTATTGCATTTACCATCACTAAATTGCAAGTGCAGTAAGTTATACAAAAAAAATAATGTGATACGTACATACTTGTTGTGGAAGATATAAATTTGCACACTTAATCACTGAAGATGATGGAACTCGTCACCAACACAAGAACACCAACAATTCACAAATAACTGATTATGATTGATGGATGCGTCATTGAAGGGACTTATTTATAACACTTTTACGTAAGGTAGCGATTATATTAATATTTGCAACTATTGTTTTAATGTTTCACTAATATTTGACTTGTAAATTATATTTTCATCACTCCTTAAATAAGGTCTATAATCATTTGTTCTTTATTAGACACTATGCACACAGCCTACAATTCCATTTTTGGGGCGGTGGCGACACTCTGTCGCAGCAATCTGAGACGAAAATCTAAAAAGGAAGTTGCTTGTACCTTGACCATTCAATATCGGTCTATGAAGTCTCACATTAAAATGGTAGCAAGAGGTTTTGTAAACACTTACCAAAATAAGTTAAGCCTAGACATTACATTTAGGAAAATGTATGGCATTTTACATTCCAGGATTATCGTAAATCTCCCAATCTTCAAAGCGATCCAGTATTTTGTCACATTTTTCGACGACACGTATGGCGCATTGCTTAAGAGCTCGTCTCGCTGCATCACAATGTAAATATTAGTTTATAAACGTGCTGCTACTAAATGTCCCAAGTGTCGCGGGTTCGATTCCCGCACGGAACAAATAAGTATTTGTTCCGGTCTGGATTTTGTTTTCATGTTTTATTTTTACCATTATTTAATTTAATAATAATAATACTTTGAAAAAACAGCAAGTATGAGCCTGGCTCAAAACATTCTTTAGGTACTTACTTAATGGTAAGGAGGTACGATTGGTGCAGTGGTTAGATTGACTTCTGCCCTACGTGTCGTGGGTTCAATTCCCACACAGCAAATATTTGTATGATCTACAACTAGCTCCGGGTCTGGCTGTCTGTAAAATGTATGTCTGTCAACGAAAGAAATCTTAGGATCGTATCGTTTTATTCTTGGCTTTGTGCTAATAGTCTGTTGATATCTATTATTTTTTAATAGCATAAAGTGTAACGTCGGTTCCCATGTGCCTAATGAACCTGCTGGAATTTATCGGGTGCAGATCCAAACTACTCGCTATTAAGAATTACGTTATAGAAAATAAAATAACACTGGACCTTGGAAATCAAACTGGGTTCCTCATGCTCAACAATTGCAAAATTAAAATCGCTAGACCAAATAATAAAATAGATAAAATGCAAGTAAATTCTTGAACTACTAATTGATGCACTCTACATTGTTTTACCTAACTACTTTAAAAGCATCACACTTTCGTCAAGTAATATAAAATATAGGGACATAAGTTGATCAAACGAGTCGAACTTGATATGGTTGTTTATAAATTTTTAGTACACATCGCACCGTTGATTGAGGCATTCTGCATAACGCGCTATTATTTATTCCAATGTTCGACATCGCACCGTTGAATGAAATAAAAATATTCAGCCCGTATTGCAAATTTGAGGCAGACCATAGTAGTAGTGTATTATTGGGGCGTTCTGCATAACGCGCTCGAGCGAAGCGAGAGCAAGTGATGCAGAACCCCCAATAATACACTACTCATCACATATAATGACGGTGTGTACCAAATATCAGATCAATCTGGCAACTGAAAAGGGGTACAATTTAAATTACTTAATTTGACCCAAACAAAAAAACAGGACAAGGTTCTATTTCAGGTTTTGGGAATATAAAAAGGGAGGAGTATTTTTATATTGAATGAATATTTACGTATGAGACGTAAATACTTGTTTGATATTATGCACACGCTTGTTACATCTCAAATAGACCTTTACTTAACGAAATGTCAATATATTTCACTACTGCTTAAAATTAAAACCCCCGCAAAATAGTCTGCTACAAACTATCCAAAATTCAATTATAGCCAATAAATTATCTGGTCGTCCGAATAAATTTATCCAACATGTCAATTTAATACCAAGTCATAATTTATCAACGACGCTACTAATATTAAAGTCCGCGGTAATCCGGGTGTGGTCACCGTATTACTGACCGCACAATATGGAATGTAATTATTTTGACAATGTTAATAAATTAGTTGATGATGAATTATCGTTTTTGAAGGATTATGCTAGATAGGTTTTGTTTTTGACACAAATACTTATTTATTATTTTGATAGCTAATTTTTCTATTTAATTTATTTATAGCATTCCTACCACTTTTCATTGTTACATAACGTTTACATTTAGTGATTTATAATAATGGCTTCTACATTATACTAAGACAACAAAGCTTACTAGTTTGTTCGAACGCGCTAATCTCTTGAATTCCCAGTCGAATTTGAAACGGCAGGTCACATCTATTATTTCTGTAAATGGGGAGGAAACTTAAACTCTTTATCAAACTCGCTGCAAATGACTAGTGATAATGTGTAATAACAGACCACATTTATCATCACGACGTTCAAGGGCTAACAGAAACAAATAAATCTACCTCAAACGGCTATTATTGAGGATATTGTTCGCATTCTTCATACACATGGTTGCTATAATGACAGTTGTGGGCATGTCCTCATAATGAGGAAATACCGTGGTCACCTTTAATTTGCCCAATTCATCGGAATCTTTTTTTCTGTTCAGGGTTTGTTGTTGGCAAAACTTTATTAGTTTTTGACTTTATGTCCCCTAGACTCTAGAGGATGTCAATATTATTGATTTTCAATTATATACGCCATATTCAATTTAATGTGACGTCACATAACCAGCGGACAAACAAGAGGCTTCGAACGACAGCTTTTGTCAAATTATGATAAGTAGTTTTGAAGTTATGAGGGACCAGATGACGATGGATACATACATTTATATACGCACATACCGGTCAAAAACATAACCCTCCCTTTTGCTTCGCCGTAATCGGGTCATAAAAACTGCACTCAAATAGCGAACAAATAAGAAGTAGAGTACAACCGATTAATTGTTTATGGAAAGTGCGGCTGCTGTAAGATGCTTTGCACTAACAAAGTTTGTACCTATTTCAGCCTATTTGCATTCCGTATGACTTATTGTCATTTATTTTCAAAGAAATTTATTAAAATGACTTATGTAAATCTTATATAAATTTCGCCTCTTATCCTTCTTTAATTGCTCTTACAATTTATTCTTGATAACTTGCTGGTTCTCCTCCGTAGGCTTATTATTTATGAGAGGCCACTCTAGGCTTATATTTTACAGGATAATCGTGAAATTAATGTAATTATGAATTTGGGGTAGCAATTAGAATTTTCCTGGCTAACATATTTCTGGCTTTATTGCATTTTGGCCATGGTACCTACTAGCGGTAGGTACCTAAGTCTGACTTCCATCACTATCCTCAATGTACCTATATTACAATTACCTTCCAGACCTTAGGCTCTAGACAGTTTTATTGCAGAAAACATAAAATGTAAGAATTGCCCACGTGTCATTTTTGGTAGCGCATATCAATCCCATACATTTTGGGTCTTCCAGACAGACCAGACCAGAGAGCCTAATTACTGGAGAGCAGAATTAATAAGTGACCACAGCGTTAAACTCTCGTATTAACTTTACATAACACAATATCAAAGTTTAATATTTCAATTCAGTAACTTTCTGTGCCTTTAATTATTTGACTAACTGAATCCAACATTAATCAACACGGCCTACTTTGGTTCAACTTTGAGTGAACTAATTTTGAATAGTACGAAGTGCCAAATGAAAAAAGGGCTCAGCAATTTGATTTAACTAATTCTAGAAAACGCAGGCTTGAAGGCTTTACGGAAGGTTGGCCGGAGAGCCCGGAGAAAGCCACTCACCAAGAAGAATGGAAGGCTATGGTGGAGATCTTTGCCCAGCAGAGGGACAATTAATTAATTAAATAATTATATAAGTTTTAAGTTTTTGAGAAAGTATACTTCTCAAGTCGTATTGAGGTCCTGTTCGATTTGGGGGTTTTTGCTTTGATTCCGAGCAAAAATAGGTAAGGTAAGTAGCTCCGTAGCTCAGACGGCTGAAAACGCTTAACACAGACCTACCGTTCAATTTAACTTTAACCAAATAATTAATTTCGCCTTCAGTTAGACCAACATTATGACAATGGTAAGCAAATCGACTGAAATGATAACTGGGACATCAAACATGAAGTAACTGATAAAATATTTTGTTTGTTTATTGATTTCATTACGCTTCACCTACAGGTGAACACTGTAAATGATGAACACAAATCTAATTGCACACTAATGTTATTATTTAACTTTCTATTAGTATTGTGTTTTGTGGTTAACCAGTCGGTGTTGTTAGATATTATGTCGTTCATGTAAATATATATCTATAAACTAGCTGTTGCCCGCGACTTCGTCTGCGAAGCATTAGTAATTCGAATAGCTTATTTTTAGGGTTCCGTACCCAAAGGGTAAAAACGGGACCCTATTACTGAGACTCCGCGGTCCGTCTGTCTGTCTGTCTGTCGGTCTGTCGGTCTGTCTGTCTGTCGCCAGGCTGTATCTCATGAACCGTGATAGCTAGACAGTTGTAATTTTCACAGATGATGTATTTCTGTTGCTGCTATAACAACAAATACTAAAAACAGAATAAAATAAATATTTAAGTGGGGCTCCCATGCAACAAACGTGTTTTTTTTGCCGTTTTTTGCGATGATGGTACGGAACCCTTCGTGCGCGAGTCTGACTCGCACTTGGCCGGTTTTTTATATCGCAGCATAATATTGTGGGTTTTCCATACAAACTTCTACCTCTCTTTCCACCCCCTTAGGTAAGATTTCCGGGATAAAAACTATACTATGTCCTGCCCAGCGTCTCTAAATATCTCCGAACCAAATTGCATCTAAATCGGTTCAACGGTTTAAGCGTGAAAAGGTGGACAGAGAGACAGACAGAGTCACTTTCACATTTATAATATTAACTCCGCCCGCGACTTCGTTCGTGTGATGGCAACCAAAAATAAGCTGCTATTAAACCTGAGACAAACGGTCCAGTAAAGGAATAAGATTTTAATACAAATGAATGTCTCCCTTTTAACCCTTTAAAAAGTTGAATTTCCAAAAACCCCTCCGAAGTGCTCCCCAACGTCATAAAAAGAAGCTATTTGCAATAAAAGTTATTAAAAATCTTTACCATCCCGAAGTCGTATTTTAAGTGTAGTTTCGAAAAACAAATTATTGAAAACCTTTATTGTTTATTTAGGTTGGTATTTATGTCAAGTTTCATGTTTATTGACCCAAGAAATCAGATTCTTCAAAAAAAATTACATCCCCTAAATCGTCTTTTGGGGGTAGTTTCGAAAAACTAACAATGAAAGTCTTTATTGTTTATTTAGATTAGTATTTGTGTCGAGTTTCAAGTTTATTAACTGAAGTAATAAGATTATTGATTCATGTAGGTTAGTATATTAGTGGCAAGTTTATTGAACCACGTTTTTTTTTTTTAAAACACTGTAATACCAGGAGGTATTACAGTGTTTTTTGGGGGTAGATGCAAAAAACTAATAATGACAACCTTTATTGTTTATTTAAGATGGTATTTATGTCCAGTTTCATGTTTATTCACCCAAGAAATCACATCCTTAAAAAAAATACATCCCCTAAATCGTCTTTTGGGGGTAGTTGCAAAAAACTAATAATCACAAACTTTATTGTTTGTTTAGGATGGTATTTATGTCATGTTTCATGTTTATTCACCCAAGAAATCAGATCCTTAAAAAAAAATAACAACCCCTAAGTCGTCTTTTGGGGGTAGTTTCAAAAAATAATAACAGCAACCTTTATTATTCATTTAGGTTAGTATTTGTGGCAAGTTTATTGACCCAAGAAACCAGATTTTTCAAAAACACCGTAATACCTCCTAAATCGTCTTATGGGGGTAGTTGCAAAAAACTAATAATGACAAACTTTATTGTTTATTTAGGATGGTATTTATGTCAAGTCTCATGTTTATTCACCCAAGAAATAAGATTCTTCGAAAAAATTAACATACCCTAAATCGTCTTTTGGGGGTAATTTCAAAAAATTATAACAGCAACCTTTTTAATTCATTTAGGTTAGTATTTGTGGCAAGTTTATTGACCCAAGAAACCAGATTTTTCAAAAACACTGTAATACCTCCTAAATCGTCTTTTGGGGTAGTCGCAAAAAACTAATAATCACAAACTTTATTGTTTGTTTAGGATGGTATTTATGTCAAGTTTCATGTTTATTCATCCAAGAAATCAGATCCTTAAAAAAAAATAACAACCCCTAAGTCGTCTTTTGGGGGTAGTTTCAAAAAATAATAAGAGCAACCTTTATTATTCATTTAGGTTAGTATATTAGTGGCAAGTTTATTGACCCAAGAAATCAGATATTCAAAAATACTGTAATACCTCCTAAATCGTCTTATGGGGGTAGTTGTAAAAAACGAATGATGACAAACTTTATTGTTTATTTAGGATGGTATTTATGTCAAGTCTCATGTTTATTCACCTAAGAAATAAGATTCTTCAAAAAAATTAACATACCCTTAAATCGTATTTTGGGGGTAGTTTCAAAAAATATTAACAGCAACCTTTTTCATTAATTTAGCTTAGTATTTGTGGCAAGTTTATTGACCTAAGAAACCAGATTTTTCAAAAACACTGTAATAACTCCTAAATCGTCTTTTGGGGGTAGTTGCAAAAAACTAATAATGACAACCTTTATTGTTTATTTAGGATGGTACTTATGCCAAGTTTCAAGTTTATTCACCCAAGAAATCAGATTTTTCAAAAAAACTAACATCCCCCAAAACATCTTTTGGGGGTAGTTTCGAAAAACTAACAATGAAAGTCTTTATTGTTTATTTAGATTAGTATTTATGTCTAGTTTCAAGTTTATTAACTGAAGTTATAAGATTCTTCAAAAAAACTTTAACACCCCTAAATCGTCTTTTGGGGTAGTTTCAGAAAATAATAATAGCAACCTGTTTAGGCTGATGGCCTAGATTATGTGGTGTCAGGTAAGTGTGCGGAGCTGAAATACTAAACTCAAATTGACGACTATATATTTATTTCTGTTTTTTACAATAGGTACACGTATTAATATTGATGATTACAAGGTACAAGTTTACGTTCGGAAGACGCTCGCGATCGACGCGCGCGCCTTATATATCCTCAGTCCGTGGAGTAGGGACACCAGCCAGCCCCCCCGCTCCCTGCGGGTAGAGGGCGTTAACATACTCCCCCCGTTGAAGGGGAATCCTTCAACTCTTCTGCTTTAGGCTCGAACAGAGGGCACAGGCGATTCACCGCTCGACGGATAGTGCCACTGGCCGTCCTCACATCTGCTATTCTGGATACATCGTCATTGCCCCTTTGTAGGGCTTCTATGCGTCCGAGTCTCCATTTCAATGGAGGCAAATTATTTTCCTTTATAATGACCATATCGCCAACGCGAAGTTCCATCGCAGGTTTGCGCCATTTCGTGCGATGTTGCAGTTCCGTAATGTACTCATGTTGCCATCTCAACCAGAAAAGCTGTCTCATTTGTTCCAATTGCTCATATCTGTGTAGTCGATTACAGTTAATATTGGTCAGTACTGGAGAGGGAAGAGCTATCAGCGGCTTACCGACAAGGAAATGCCCGGGAGTCAGGGGATGGAAATCATTGGGATCGGATGACATAGGAAACAAAGGCCGGGAATTCAGTATAGCTTCTACTTGGACAAATAAAGTTGAAAGTTCCTCATATGTTAAATGCCTGTCTCCTAATATTCTTTTTACATGGTATTTTGCAGACTTCACCCCTGCCTCCCATAAGCCCCCAAAGTTTGGGGCGTATGGGGGTATGAAGGCAAACTTCATTCCTTCATCAGAACAAAATTTATTTATTTTATCTTTGTTTACTATTAAATATTTGTTAAGTTCATTTCTAGCCCCTAGAAAATTTGTCGCATTATCACAATATAATACACTAGGTTTAGAACGTCGAGCTATAAATCGCCTTAATGACAATAGAAAAGCATCTGTACTTAAGTCACTTACGACTTCTAAATGAATAGCCTTGGTTGCAAAACACACAAATAAACACCTGTAACACTTACTTATTTTGCAACCGCGGCCTTTCCTATCAGTGATTAAAAAGGGACCAGCCAGATCAACGCCAGACGTTTCAAAGGGCGTTCCTGGACTCAAACGCTGCCTAGGTAGATTACCCATAATAGGAACTATAGGCTTAAATCTACACACTATACAACTATTCGACACGCTTCTAGCCACCTTTCTACCATTAACAATCCAATATTTTTGTCTAATAGCCGATAACAACAGCTGAGGTCCAGCATGCAGTAACCGGCTATGTTCACTCTCAAAAATAAGCCTTGATAATCGGTGTTTGGAATTTAAAAGTAAAGGATGTTTTTGGTTATACGATAAAGTTGAATTTTTAATACGCCCTCCCACTCTTATAACTTTAGATTGACTGTCTAGAAAGGGGCTAAGAGATAAAATCTTACATTTACTGCTTAGTGCCTTATTATTTAACAAAATAATATACTCATCGCTAAATGATTCATACTGAGAAATTTTTACTAAATACATCATACTGTCGTTTAACTCATCGGCACTTAAATAACTACTGGTAAGTCTACCTTCCTTATTTTTTATTCTACAATTTTTAACAAATCTAAGAACATAGGCCATTGCACGTTGAACCTTATGTAACTAGAATAACGTTCAAATTCAATCAATGTTTTATTATTTATACTTGTTAAAAATGTACCTATGGTCTTAACTTCAGGTAACTTTACACTATTCAACTTATTACTATCTACTTTAGGCCATTTGGACTCGCTTAGGGATAAAAAGGGTGGCCCACTCCACCACAATCTGTGAACCTTTTTATCCATACGATCTACGCCTCTGGAAATGAGATCTGCTGGGTTTTGATCTGTTGGTACGTACCTCCACTCACTACCCTTTGTTAATTTATTAATTTTGTTTACTCGATTTGAAACAAATACCTTTAATTGTTTTGGAGCGGCGGTGGCACGCAACCAACCGAGCACAACCATTGAGTCTGTCCAGTATACACACCGAGCCACAGTACATCGCAGGGAGTGAGTTATCCTTTCCCCCAACTCAGCGGACAGCAGCGCTCCGCATAGCTCGAGTTTCGGTATTGTTAGGCCTTTTAATGGGGCGACCCTAGATTTAGCACAGAGTAACTGTACATGAATTTCACCAATAGAATCTATTGAACGAACAAAACCACATGTCCCATAGGCATACATAGACGCATCGGAAAATATGTGAATTTCAATATGTAATGCATTTTTACACATGACATGCCTTGGAACTTCTACACAAGTTAGAGAATTCATGTTTTTTATAAAATGAAACCACATCATCTGTACTTCATCGACTACTGGATCGTCCCAATCTAATTTACTCAACCATAGTTTTTGCAAGATTAACTTGGCCTTAACCACAAATATACTTAAAAGCCCCAAAGGATCGAAAATCTTTGCAATAGAAGATAATATACTTCGCTTAGTGACCCTTTCGGTTTTATCTACATGGACGGAGAATTTAAACTTATCAGACTGAGGAGACCATGTTAACCCTAAAGTACTCGTGGTTGTTTTAAATTCTGTAATTGATTGTACTTCATGTAATTTATTTTCAACAAATAACTGATTGGCATTAGACCTAAATTTTCGTAACTTAAAACCAGCTGAATCTAAAATCTGAGTAATTAATCTACAAATACGATTTAACCCTTCCTCAGTCTGATGACCTGTTATCAAATCATCCATGAAAAAATCATGTTTCATTATCTCGCGGACTTCCGGATCATTACATTCATTTGCCAATTGTAGAAGACAACGAGTACTTAAATATGGCGCGGAAGCGGTTCCGTAGGTCACCGTGTTCAATTTTAAATACCTTAAGGGTTTATGCTCATTGTCCCTCCACATTATCATTTGCAAATGTCTTTGACTCTCAGATATCAGTATTTGTCTATATGTCGTCGTGATATGATGAAAACAGGGAATTGATCAAATCTCTAAGCGATTTCATCAAATCACGGAGGATGTTAAAATTACAACACGTTTTTATCATTTCCCTAAGCAAATCTGGTGATTTGACAAATCTCACAAAAAAAATCTAGTGATTTGAACAAACCCCTAAATTGATTCAGTGTAAAGATAATAAAACATGTAACAAAGTCGACGTAGCCCCGCTGGGCGGGGCTCCTATTTCTGTCTGCAGGGTCAAAAGTAACCTAACACGAACGAGATGACGGGAGCTGCGTTCGCTCGCTTTGCTCGCTCACTTCAGCTCCCGTCATCTCGTTCGAACCTAACCTGTCCGTGTCGGGGTGCCCTAAGTTCCCGAGCTCGCTTCGCTCGCTCTTGGACTGATTCTTTGACCATATAACATAACGCAGCCGATTACCTCGGAAAGCAAAGTACAAAATAAACCTTTAAATTACTACAGAAAAGTTATTTTTGTCATTTCACTGAACCAATTTTGAGATTTGTTCAAATCACTAGATTTCTTTATTGGGATTTGTCAAATCACCAGATTTGTTTAGGGAAATGATAAAAACGTGTTATTATTTTAACATCCTCCGTGATTTGATCAAATCGCTTAGAGATTTGATCAATTCCCTGTTTTCATCATGTCCCTGCGACATATACATTTTTTCAATATCTGAGGTCATAACATAATTATGCTGCCTAAATCGAAGCAAAATGCTAAAAATATCGTCCTGAATCACTGGTCCAACCATTTGGATATCATTTAATGAGTAACCACTGTCGGTTTTTTCCGAAGCGTTAAAAACAACCCGAAGTTTCGTAGTCTCACTTTTTTCTCGAATAACCGGGTGGTGCGGTAAATAATATCCAAACTCAGGCTTACTTATTTCTGATAAATGATTCAAGTGCTCATATTCATTTATAAATTCAACATAGGACTCCTTCACGTTAGGTTGCCTTTCCAATCTTTTTTCTAGATTCATCAAACGCGACTTCGCCTTAACAAAAGAATCTCCAAGTACAGAAGGTGAAGTGTGAAAAGGCATCTTAACACAAAACCTACCATTTTCAGTTCTATATGAATTTTTTACAAAGTATTTTTCACAAAATTCCTCTTCATTACTATACGGTACCTGATCTATACTTAATATCTCCTCAACCTTCCAAAACTTCTCTAACTGTTCACTAATACTTCTAGTTAAGTTACACTTTACTTCATGATTTGATTTACAAATATTTACGGGGCCCGTAACAAGCCAACCTAATTTACTACTCTGCAATGTGGGAAGACCTTTACCTAGTCTTATCTGTTGACCTGTTACCAGTTCCCAAAACAAGTCCTCACCAATTAATATATCTACGTTAGCGGGCTCGTAAAATCTACTATCTGCTAAATCCACAAATATGTCACCGGGTATCTTCAATTCATTTACATTAATCTTTACATTCGGCAACATATTCGTGATTTTTGGTAAGACTATACAGTTGATTTCTACAGAAAAATCATTACGAATTGATTTGATTACAAAACTACAACTTTCTACAGATTGTAGCCTAGTATTTCCTATACCATATACATTGAGGTTGTCCTTAGCTCGTTTGCAGGACAATCCTAATTTATTACAAAAACTTTCTGTTACTATTGACATCTGACTACCAGAATCTAATAATGCGCGTGCTACATAACGTTCATTATTTGTTTCGTTAACAACGTTTATGAGCGCTGTCGACAAAAGTACATATTGAGCGGCGATCGTAGATAAGGAAACCGGTTCCGACGCGGGCGCAGAGCGCGCATGTACAGCGGCGCTCGCGGCGGTCAGGTGATGCGAGAATGCCGGTTCGAACCCGCCCTGACGTACAACTCCGACCGAAGTTGGGGTTGTGGTACTAGTCGAATTTTCACTGCGGGCGCTATCTATAGATTGAGGTCTATTTCTATGAAGCAATACGTTATGTTTATACTTACAAATTTTACAGCCAAATGATTTGCAATTATATGCACGATGACCTGGCCTTAAACAATTAATACATAATTTATTCTTAGAAACGACTTCATTTTTTTCTTCTAAACTCATAGAAATAAATCTCGTACATTCAAACAGACGGTGGTCTTGGTTACAAACTGAACAATTAAATCTATTGTTATTACTCGCTTGAGCGGACGCAACCAAACTAGCTGCCTTCTCATTTTTACAAATTATACTTGATTTACTATGCTTTGCTGTTTCTAATACATCCGCTCGATCGCGTAAAAACTTATAAAACTCGTCGAGGGTAGGCACTTCTCCTATTATACTTTTATGTTCCTCCCACCTTCTACTCGTTACATTATCGAGTTTCATTACTGCCAAATGTATTATCATAGTGTCCCAATGATCTACTGGCTGTTCTAACGTCTCTAAACCTCTCAAATTCTTCTTCATATTGTCAATCATAAAACGCAACGCCTTATCAGACTCCTTAGTTATACTTTCCATACTAAATAATGATTGCATATGATTACTTATTAAAAGACGTTTATTATTGTACCGTTGACATAACAAATCCCACGCCAGGCGATAGTTATCGGAACAAAATGATAACGATTTAATAACCAATGCAGAGCTACCCTCTAATGACGATCGCAAGTAGTGGAACTTATTTATTGTCTCGATAGAATCATTATTATGGATTAATGCTTCATATGTATCCCTATACTCTAACCACTGACTATAATTCCCATCGAAGGTGGGTAACTTTATTGTGGGTAATTTTATTGAACCTTTGAATATGTTTCCACCTTCGAAACTATCGGAATTTCTCAAAGTTTGATTTGCTATACTTTTCTTACGAACATTAAGTTCTTCTAATTTGTCTAAAATACATTGACCTTGAGAGATTAAAGAATAAAATTGATCTTCGACCTCAGAACGTATCTTCATTTGTTCTTCCTGATCTTCCGATTCAATTTCAATTTCGGATTGTAAGTCATCGAAAGTGGAAAAACATGCTTCTAGTTTGGTTAACCTTAACCTTAACTCAGAAACTTGCTGGTCAGTTAACCTTTCTACAGAATCGATCTCTTCTAAATAACCTTTAAAAATTGTTAATCTACCCTTAATATAACTTCTCCGTTTTATGGGGTCAGTAACTTTCCTAGTGGTCTGAGACATTGTTATAATACGACAAATTTAACGTTGTGATAATTACAAACAAGTAAACACCCAGGTTCTTTAATTTACAACAGAAATTCGAAGAAAAAGATTTATTAATCCAAATAGTTAGCTTTGGAAGTAAGATGTGGGTAGTAAGGAAAAAAAGGAACGGGCTCACCAAGTTCTTCTGCGCTTTATACTCTCTCTTTACTGTGTCCTTCAATTTCCTTATAGGTACATAATTCCCTTGTCCTTCCAGTTTATTTGGGTACCTTTCCCTCGAATATCCTGGTCACGGCACCAAAATGTTTAGGCTGATGGCCTAGATTATGTGGTGTCAGGTAAGTGTGCGGAGCTGAAATACTAAACTCAAATTGACGACTATATATTTATTTCTGTTTTTTACAATAGGTACACGTATTAATATTGATGATTACAAGGTACAAGTTTACGTTCGGAAGACGCTCGCGATCGACGCGCGCGCCTTATATATCCTCAGTCCGTGGAGTAGGGACACCAGCCAGCCCCCCCGCTCCCTGCGGGTAGAGGGCGTTAACAAACCTTTAGGTTTAGGTATTTAGGTTAGTATTTGTGGCAAGTTTCAAGTTTATTGACCCAAGAAATCAGATTTTCCATACAAATTTCAACAACCCCTAAATCATTATTTGGGGGTAGTTTCGAAAAACTAATAATGTCAATCTTTATCATTTACTTAGAATACTATTTGTGCTAAGTTTCAAAAATTTTGGTCGAAGGAATTAGATTTTTCATACTAACTTTCAACCAGGGGGTTGAAAGTTTGTACCCCCTTTTGGTTTTTACCCCCTTAGGGGTGAAATTTCCAAAAATTCTTTCTTAGTGTACACTTACGTCACTTGAGGAACCTTTCTGCCAAATTTCATGCTTCTAGGCTTAGCAGTTTTGGCTGTACGTTGATTGATCAGTCAGTCAGTCAGTCAGTCAGTCAGTCACCTTTCGCTTTTATAGATATATATAGATATTAGTTTGGATTTTGCACACAGTATTAAGAGCACCTAATATTTTTATTGATGCTCTGCTCTTCTTAAAAAGTGTTTGGCACACTGTACCATTAATTCAGGTTAATCGTAAATGGAGATAAATGCGAAGTATATGGGTTTGAAACTTGAACAATGTTCTTTTTTTTTGTGGGTAGACAAAGCATAAACATATTTTATTGTGAGCTCTAAGTTAAATTAATATGTTAAATATAATTTCTAATATTTTATTAATTAAAACAATTAATTTTACACTAAACCGCCCCACACCCGCTATATATTGTTATCAAGTCTGCAGCACTGAGAGATACCTGGTTACAGTCACATCTACTATCACTACCACAACATGGACAATAAACTCACTGCCAGTCTGGAGGACCTTGAGAAGTTATTTGGTACTCGTATGCAGGATTACGAAGCAAAATTGCAGAAGGCCATCACTAGTGCTCCATCGGCTTCACCTGACATTTCTTCAATTGCAAGTGAGTTCTAGGAGTTCAAGCAGTTTGTTTACCAAGCACTCACCAAATTAAAATCTCAGGTGGAGCTGCTTGCTGTTGGGCTTGACAGGCATGAAACTACTATGAGAAGGAAGGTTCTGTTGTTCCATGGTGTTCCGGAGAAAGACAGCGAGAAGTTGATTGACGTGGTCCACAGTATTTTATCTGACCAACTTAAATTGACAGAGAGTATGGACAAGAATATTATCCATGTCTGTCATAGACTTGGATACTCACAGCAGAAGGCCCACCCCATACTGGTGCGATTTTTAAAATGGAGAGCCGTCAGCTAGTGTGGGATAGCAAGAAAGCTCTCAAGGGCACAGGGATAAAAATCTCTGAGTTTTTAACACAAGCTAGGCACCACTTGTTTATAGCGGCTCGAAAACATTTCAGCATGCTAAATTGCTGGTCCATGGAGGGCAAAATTGTGCTTATTTGTCCAGGCAAGTCCCGAAGAAAGATTGAGACGGCAGGCGAACTTCGCGATTTGATGGCCAAATACCCGTCCTGCTCTGTCGACACCGGGGGTTCTTCGCAATCTGGGAAACCTGGATCTCCTGTGGTCGCAACATCGGCTGCGCCCGCTAAGAACATTAGGAAGACGCGTCTGCGCAATTAACATATAAATTGTTGTTTGTATTTTCAGGCCATATTATGTATTACTCCTAAATTTGGTGGTTTTGCACTAGCGATTCACTATTCCATTCACAGGCCGGTAGTTCTAAAAGTTATTTTACCTGTATCACCTTTAAATATTTAATTTATTTACCGTAACGGTGATTTGTTTATATTTTTACAATGTTTTTAGTTTGGCAGAATGAATCACCAGACGTTGTTGCACTGACAGTTGGCATCTGTCAGTTGGCATCTGTCAGTTGGCATCTGTCAGTTGGCATCTGTCAGTTGGCATCTGTCAGTTGGCATCTGTCAGTTGGCATCTGTCAGTTGGCATCTGTCAGTTGGCATCTGTCAGTTGCCAGTTGCAATGACAGATGCCAACTGCATTGCATGACAGTTGCAATATGCATATTTGAACTGTCATGCAGTTCAAATATGCATATTGTGCACATAAACGCCCAGAGTGTTCCTGGTCACTATTCTGAACTTCTGGCATCCTTCAGCAGTGCTAACCTGGATGCAATATTGATTTCTGAATCATTTTTGAAGCCTTCTCTCCGAATTGGGTGCAGGGATGCTGGGATTGCTTTATGTCCCAGAATGCATCTACTTCGGCCAAAAAATCTTTTCACGGGTGAGACCGGATAAAGAAGTTGCAAGACGCACCGAAAACGCCTGGAAGAGCTATTGGTCAATGAAGGCTCTGATGAAAGGAGATCTTCTCATTTGCCACAAACGCAAATTAATGAATATGTGCATTCTCTCTATCCTCGGCGCTCAAACCTGGTCTTTGACAATTCAGCAGAGGTTCAATCTCGCGGTTTGCCAGCGAGCTATGGAGCGCAGCATTTTTGGAGTCAGACTAACTAACCGTTTTAGGAATACAGTGCTGCGCTCAAAAACACAAATCGCCGATGTCACTCAAAAAGCAGTCAAACTGAAATGGGATTGGGCCGGCCACGTTTGCCGCATGTCGAACAAGTCATGGGCTAAAGCTTCCACATTGTGGATCCCAGAAAATGTACTGCGACATCGCGGCAGATCCAGGCGAAGTTGGTGGGACTGGTCTACACTTGCCCAAAACCGGGCGAAATGGAAAGAGGAAAGGGAGGCCGTTGCCCTGGAGTGAGACAATACAGGCTGAATATAAATAAATAAATTAATATATTATTATTTGGTCGAGACAATAAAATTCATTAAATAGATAACTTACAAATAACACAAAATGGTTGCGAAGCTCAAAATTAAATTGCCGACAAAACTCTCAAGTGTAACTCCTGCAGTATCTAACCATATAATAATCCCCTTGATGTTCCGAGCCGTATCTAAATTAAAGTCATAAACGATTGCTCGTACTTATATAAACATTATAATAATTGCATGTACCTTTAGTTAGTCATTGGAACGAAGTTCCTTAAAGTTCCTTAGTTTCCTTTATCGCGCGTTGCGAAAGAGGGCTAGACGGAAAAAATTAAGACCAAAAGTTTTAACGACACTTTTTGCTATAGTTGTAAGCCGTGCGGTGTGCGCGAAAAAAACAATAAAATAATAACAATAATGAATCCTGACAGTGTTTCAAAAATATCCATATATATTTTTTTTATTATTTATTAAAATATACTTAAAAAAAATACTTATTTATTATGCTTTTTTTTATGACGTGTACGAAATACTTTTCATGTTTTTTCTATTTGCGTTTAATAAACACATGTTTTGGATAGGTAAACGCGCTGTAGGCTTTTGGATTCTACGTAGAAAATAAGTACTTATTTTTAACCAGCAAAACTAAATAGACCCGTGTGGCGTACGGGTTCGGGACCACTCAAACCGATTAGACTCGACCCGAAGAATAATACCAGATGTTTTACTACCAATTCAGTGTCATTTGTGCAGTCAGGCAAAGTGATATTTAATTCTGAGTAACTTATTAATTTACTATACATAGAATATTTAATATTTGGTTATGATACATAATTTATCGTGGTAGTCAGTAATTTCGTTTCAAAATTTATGTTACCACAAATAAAACAAGTGCAAAATACAAACAATTTTACTAGGACTCATCAACTAGACTTTATTACTACAACTTGGTCCGTCTATTCAGAAAACCTGCGAGAAAAAGCCAATTAAGACCGAAGTGGTAATTAAAACCGTGATTTTTATTCTTTTTATCCTATGTTCTTAATAGATTGGCTTTGAGGGTGAATTTGAGAATTGCTTTAATTAAAATAGTGCAGGAGTCTATTAGTTTTATGATTGGTATATTAATTGGTTTGAAATTGTCAGAGGCACCGTATTTTAAGTTTTAAAGATGGATGGCGAACTAATTTGTATGTATTAATATATATTTTTTTTTAATATAACAGTACACCCTACCCCCTATTTTTATCTTAAGTTCTTTAGTCCATCCAAAGGTTGTCTGGTAGATATCGCTGTCAGCGATAAGACCGCCTTTGTACCCGTAGTATTAAGTTGCTGTATAATATGTGTTATTTCTTTATTTGGTGTACAATAAAGTATATTCTATTCTATTCTATTCTATTCTTAAGGATAGTAATTGACATTTTTTAACCTACATGTTGCTGTGAAAGGTTGAATATAGAGAAATCAGTTTTTTTTAAAGAGTTCCAGTGAAAATGTTGGTACCCAGGCTGAATGACAGTGACAAACTTAAGTTTTCTCGGTGAAATGTTTACATAATAGACAAGCAGAATGATGGGTAGGTAATTAAGTCAGTGATTGTTACCTGGTAACTAAACTATTTTCATTACGCAAACCATTATTTCGTTAAACGGCTTTGAATTTTAAAACACAAAATTTTCAACAACTTATAAAAAAGCTTACAATGGCAAAAAACTGAACACAACAAAAAAAAACTAGGCAAGCAATTACCGAACAATAAAATAAGACGAAAAAGGAGCTACCCAATAATAATAAACAGTCTGGACCGAAAATTCAGCTCACCCTACTTTGAAAACAAGCACAGAACTTATTTATCCTTTTACAAGTATACAATTAAGGGTAAGCCTTAGGGTATATCAAAAAAAGTATCGACACAAAGTAAGCAAGCATTTTATCTGAAAAAATTTAGACGGTATAACCGTCCTTCTGAGCCGCTCCTCCAGAGGAGGGGAAGATCAAAAAGGCGGTGGATGGACAGTGTGAAAGATATCGCTATAGAGAGAGGACTATTGAGATGATGATTAATAGATAAGTACTCGTATGAAATAAGAAGACCCTAAATAAATTGGGACAAGGTCATGGTAATAATAATGTCATAAGTTACCTATAGCTGATGCTAACTTACTAATGTAAGAATAAAACTTTTTAAGCTGGTATATCTTCACTATCGATTGAAACTCCTAAATTTTGATCGAAACTCGAAAAAAGTATGCTATGAATTTAGACTGAGATTTTCTAAGGAAAATCCCAATGGCAATTTCTACAGAACACAACATTAGCATTTACGAACACCAAACCAACAAGGTATAACATTAAGAGACACTCTATAACCAGGTAATAATCTTTAATCGATAATTTTAATCCAATGATCGTTCATCGATATTTTCATTACGCAATTTCACTACACCTAGATTTCCCACCCTTTAGAAGCCTTAGGCACTTTCTTTGCGTAAATAACTTAGTAATTGGTGGAACTAAATTGCGCTGCGTTATTCTCTACTTGAAATTTTAAGAGCCTCCGTGAATGTAGGCAAATTCAATAATTTCTAGAGTGGGGTAAGCGATGAGAGGTAGCTAGTCGAAATGGGGTAAAGACTTGACGGTTGGTGGGAATTTGTTCTTGTTAAAGTTCTATGACCATAAATTATTTCTTCTTTCTTACAAATGTACGGAGAGACTGGTTTTAAAATTCACTTTCTCTAACTTTGTATTTAATTAAATCTGAGATAATATGCTAAAACAAACTCTGGATTCTTTAATGACATTTTGAAAGCATTCTAAAATCTTTATATGTAAGTAGGTAGGTAGGTAAATTGCTAATGTAAGTAACCGACTAACCCTTGCAATACCACAGTGTTGTAAAATAAAGTAAGAAAGGATTCTACTTTCTGAAATCAGCAGGTGTCAAAATAAAACCAGAATCTTTACACAATTTTTGTACGTTTTACACTTTTCACACGACTATAATAAGTGCTATCATCAACCCGCACTAAGTCCGCGTGGTAAATTAAGGCCCATTCTTTCTCACAGAGAGGAGGCGTGTGTCCCAGCAGTGGGAACATTAAAAGGCTGATGACTACAATCCATATTTTGAAAACGACGAATGTTCCTGTAGTTTAGCGCAACAAAAATTAACAACAAATTGCATCAAAATTACTACCGCTTAAAACTTAACACGTAAACACGCGTGCAAAGCAGTATAAATTAAAAATATAATTAACTCGGCACCGAGAACACATTTTCTCCTCATTAAAATGCCTCCGTTACAAACGATATCATTAAGTACCTACACACTTACAATATTAAAAAACATAGAACATTTTCTTCACACGCTAATAGGGATGTTAGTATGAAAACCTGGAATACGAAAGATGAATAAAATATATTGTAACAATTGCTTTAATGTTTGCAGTACTTTTTGTGTGACTATTTCTGTGCAGTTCATTGAAGCTCAAAATAATTTATGGCTAGCCAATTTTTTGACAATGGCATCAGCTACAAATGTCCAAATCCACAGGTCAAATGAAATTTAGCAGTGAAACATCACTGTTATAATACACAATATAATTAACTTGATTAGTTAATACAGTTAAGTACTTAAAGTGTAATTGAGTAAAAAACCCTTTTTTGTTTTGTCATAATAAGATCCCGATACATATTTAATGTAACCCTGTATTCTGGAACTGAATAAAAAAAAAACATAATTATTTTTGTTTAATTTATATTAGTACCATTCCATGTATAACCAGCTAAAAACAGGAAAACCACTAAATTTTCCAAGGAAACAGGGCCTAACAGGCAGAAACTCGAGGTGTTTACAATTTGTCTCCGTTTGGCAGAATGCCATAGAGGGTTAACTTTATAATTATGTTAAACGGGGCTGTAACAAGTATTAACTTTTAGATCGTTAGTCAGGTCAAGTCTACAGGGTTCGTTCATTTAGAGCCAAACGATGACTAGAAGTGTAATAAGCCAGAAGCTCTATTCAACAGCGTAGTTAAACTGCGAACTGATATAGAAACATTTAAGTCCGCTTCTTCGAGTAGTAACTGCCACTAATATGCATATTGCAAATTGCATACATTATTCGATTTTACTTGGTTAGATTACCTATTCTCTGCTTATTTTGTGACGATAAATTCTAGTATTCAGCTATAGCCGGTTAGACTAGAAGCCGATACCTAGACTGTTAGCCGACCGTTCATTTATCTGGTCATACGAGCACGCCAGTTGTGAGTACTACGCCGCTTTTTTTATTTATTGTTGAAAGGCTTGCGCTTGACCACTATCTCGCCCCTGATCTTACTGAAGAAAACCACGCATGCGGACTTCATATAACACAATAGGTATCTGGGTAGAGTAAAAAAAAACAGAATTCCGCTTAATATTTTACTAACCTATTATTTTAAGAATCTACTTACAAAAGACTAATCGTCGTCGAACCGGCTAAGAAATTTCCCTCGGGGCAATTGAGGGTTTATTGCAAGTATTAATGACTGCTGTACCTTAATGTAGTGGGTGACGGCCAAAGGTATAACTTTTGGAAAAAACACGCTTTGTGGCAAAAGTTGTACACGAACCTTAACGGCATCTCTTTATGAACGTAAAAACAAACTTTGCTATCCCAAGGGATCTATTTCATTGCCTATGAACATGCTATCCTATGTCCCAATCCAGGTCATAGCTCACTCGTGTGCCGAGTTTTATTCGAAACCGTTCAGCCGTTATGGCGTGAAAGGTAGGCAGAAAACAGTCTATATTCGTTCTGAAACGATTAATTGGCTGTTGAAAAGCATTTAATTCCTTCATTAACCCAGAAAAAAAGAGAACTCTAAACCAGTACAACCTTTACAAGCTATTATGATAAAAAACAACACCTCACATTGAACACGGCACATAAATATAGCAACGACAAAATGTCTCCATCGGTTGCACATTTTGCAATGCCATAAATAAAATAAATTAATAGGGACCCATTTAAAATTGTGAAGTCATATTGCCTTTATTTATCTGAACAACCAATGGACTCCTTTTGTCATCTTTATCTATACCATATTTAGATTGACATTGTGTTCCATAATTATTTTCTACCTTTATGGGAGCAGTGAATTATGTGCGTAATGGTGCACTATTTGTAATCCGTATAATTTTTTATATTGCAAACAAAAAAAAAAAAATGTATAGAAGATTATTTAATTTCGATGTTAGAAGGTGTTAGCGACGCGAACTTACTTTGGTTTAAGGAAATATAAATTGTACTGTTTGTTTTGAATATTGGTAAAGTAAAACCTTAGTTGTCCATTTGTTTAATATGTGAATGACATATTTTGTAATTTTTGTGTTTATTTCTTGTAAATAAATATGAAGACAGAAGAGGGTTAGCATTCGGTGCTATCCGCAGTCATTGAAGGGTTGGCGGGGCGCGGGAGGGGTACGGCCGCTCGCGCCGCGCGTCTTTCTTTGCGCAGTTTTTCAGTTGTTCCCGACCGTCATTGAGAGCGGTCACGTTTGTTTTGGCTCCTACGGGCAACCACCAGATGCTATGCTTTCTCCTGCCTTCCATTGTCTACTGAAGTCTTGCATTTTTAATCCTTCTACCCTTTTCGAGTCTCCGATTGGCTACAAAGTTGGTCCCTCGACCCGGATCTAACTTCTCTTCTACTCATGTTTCGGACTCCGCCGAAAACCCAGGAGAGAAGCATGAACACACGCAGCGCGAGCCGGAAAAATATGAAGGAACCTTTGGGTGAGTCTTCCAATATTGTAAAAAAAGTTGAAGATGAAAAAGTTGAATTGCAATCGCACGCACCACGTGACGACATGACGCCGAGCGCTGTCAACAAAATGACTGCGGCGAATTTTTCTGCAAAATCCGCAAAATCGGCAAAATCAGGTTTATCTGTGAAGTCTGGTGTGTTAGCGAAAGCTAGAAAAATTTTGGAACGCCGAGCTGCACAGGAGAAGGCGCTAATCGAGAAAAGATTAGCTGCCGACTTGGCTAACCTAGATGACAGTTCACACCAATCGAAGGACGATTTGATGAGCGTCTCACAGGCTGAAGAAGACGCACGAGTTGAGAGGTGGCTGGAGCGCAGTCACCAGGAGTTGGAGGCCCCGGCTCTCCAACGAGCTGCTACACCCCTGGGAGGCCTGGACCAGCCGCTGCCGCCGCCACCCGCGCAGTCCGCGGGCGCGAGCGCCGACGGTACCGCAGTTCATATGTTAGCTGCTGCACTTAAGGACCTGGCTGCGGTCGCCTCCTCTGGCGGCGCGCACGCCAACATGCTGAGCCGCATGAGTACACCGCGAGACCTACCATCTTTCTCGGGCGACCCGTTGGAGTGGCTACAGTTTCGGCAAGCGTACTACGACTCGACGAAGGTATGTAAGTTCAGCGAGCAAGAAAATCTGTGGAGGCTGCGCAAGTGTCTGCACGGCGCGGCAAAGGAAGCAGTATCCGCCCTATTCATCGGTGCTGCATCGCCAGCTGACGTGATGCAATCCCTGGAGCTGCAATTCGGGAACCCAGATATAATTATTGGAAAAATTATGCATGACATAAGGAAAATGCAACCTATGAGTCTGGAGTATCATAAAGAGATAGTGAAATTCTCTGTGAAAATCAAGAACTTCGTTGCCGCAGTATTAGCCATCGGACAAGACGAGTATCTTAAAGGATCCAGTGTTATCTCTGTTATTTTGTCTAAATTACCCACCATTCTCATATCAAAATGGGCGGACTACAGTCACTTGCACACGAACAATGATAGCAAACCCAAACTCCTATTGTTATCGGAATTCTTGGAGGAAGAAGCGGTGAAAATTTCGAAGGCATCCGTGTTTGTTTTCAACCCCAATGATTACCGTAAACAAGGTGATACTAAACAAATCCACGCAACTCACGCAGTGTTAATTACTGCAGACAACAAGTGCTGGTGTTGTGAAAGTGGGCCCCATAAACTCACTGAATGCAAAAAGTTCAAAAAGGCATTGCGGAAGGAGCGCTGGCGGATTGTAAAACGTCACGGTGTTTGCTTTAAGTGCTTGACAGATAAACATCGCAGTGAAACCTGCCCCGCACCCGCTTGCGATGTGGATGGCTGTGGCGGCGCGCATCATCGGTTGCTGCATTATGTGACAAAGAATAAGCCCCAGAGTGGCCAACCCGCTGACGCGACGGGCTGCGAGCGCGATGTCGGCGGCGACGCGCCGGGTGAGCCGAGTTCTACGACTACAGCGACGAATAGTAGTGAAACAGTGATGAACGTCGCGAGTGCCAATAAAGCATTATTAAAAGTCGTGCCCGTAAATGTTCATACACCCAGTGGCGGTATAATAAGTGCAACCGCGTTACTAGACGACGGGTCGACCGTATCGTTGATAAGCAGTGATCTTGCGGCGCGAGCCGGCCTCCGTGGCCATTCGGAAACTTTGCGCGTGTGCGGCGCCTGGAAAGGCGATGAACTTCTATGTGAAGCAGTAGTTGTAAATTTACGCATAAGTGATGTAAACAATAGCAATGTTCATGATATTTCTGTACGCAGTGTAAAAGAATTGAATTTGCCTAGACAAAATTTAACTATTGTTGATTGTAATAAATATCCACATTTGTTAAAGATAAAAGATAAACTTAGATGTTGTAACATAAATTGTAAACCAGATTTATTGATAGGCCAAGATAACTATCAGCTGTTGTTGTGTTCTAATGTCAGTTTAGGCAAACGTAATGAGCCGTCCGCTGCACTCACACCTCTGGGCTGGTGCGTACATGGGGTAGTACGCGTGCCGCGTAGCCGCGCGCTGCCTACGCCCTCAGCTGCCTGCACTACGCTCTGCATGTTTTGCGACTGCAACGCAGACGCTGCTGCGGACGAGGCCGAACGCCACCTCAGGGACATCCAGGAGCAGGTTCGTCATTATTTTGCTATTGACTCGCTAGGTGTGTCAGCCAAGCCTCGCCAGAACCTCAACGATGTTGAAGCGCTTGCTCAGCTGGAGCAATCTGCAGTTCTGGTTGATGGTAAGTGGCAAGTCGGGCTACCTTGGAAAGATAAGAACTGTAAAATGCCTGACAGTTATCCTGCAGCTTTAAGAAGATTAAAAGGTGTCGAGAAGAAGATGTCCGCTAATTGTGAATATTCTCAAAGGTACATAGAACGAGTTGATCATTTATTTTCTAACGGATATGCTAAGCCTATGGAGGACTGCAAGTCCACAAGTTCGAGAACTTGGTATTTGCCCCATTTTGGGGTAGATAACCCTAATAAGAAAAAGTTGCGATTAGTGTTTGACGCAGCGGCTAAAGTGAATGGTATGTGCTTAAATGATTATTTTCATAAAGGTCCTGACCTACTCGTATCACTATTTGGCATTATGGTACGTTTCAGAGAGAACAGGATTGCTGTGGCTGGGGACATTAAAGACATGTTCCTTAGAGTTAAAATTCGACCTGAGGATCAAGATGCTCTGAGGTTTTTATGGCGGAATCATCCCAATCAAGAGGTAGGTACGTTTGCGATGACCTCACTCATATTTGGTGCAAATTGTTCTCCATTTATCGCACAGTTTGTCAAAAACAAAAATGCATTAAGGTTTGCGTCCACTATGCCGGAGGCTGTCGCTGCAGTGTGTGAGCAGCACTATATGGATGATTATTTAGATAGTCTGCCGGACAACGAGACTGCAATAAAAATGGTGAAAAATATTATTAATATTCACAAGCAGGGAAATTTTCACATATGCAACTGGGCGAGCAACAGTACCGCTGTATTGGACAGCGTTCCTAAGGAATTGTTGGGTTCAGCCGCTGCAGAAGGATACAGGTTCGATCACCGCGTTAAGACAGGTGTACAGCAGTACGAACGCACGCTCGGATTATTGTGGTTCCCACAAGATGATGTACTTTGTTTTGATCTAACCTTGAAACGCATTCGGGGCGACATATTGAAAGGTACGGAAATACCTACTAAAAGAATTTTACTGCAAGTAGTTATGTCTATTTTCGATGTTTTTGGCTTTTTAGCTCCGTTTACCATTCAAGGTAAAATATTACTTCAGGATACATGGCGTGTTAATCTCGGCTGGGACGAGAAAATACCGGATGAAATATTCCGCAAGTGGTTATCCTGGATTGACTTATTTAAGGTGATATCGAATGTTAAAATTCCTAGGTGCTATTTGTCGTGTATGTCTGTATGCGCATCATCGGACAATGCCCGATCGGCTGTGTGCTACGAGGGGCCTACGCCCGCCTCGCTCACTACGACGGCTGTTACAAGCGCTACGACGCCTACGATGAGTACGATTGATTATAATAATTTACAGCTGCATGTTTTTAGTGATGCTTCTGTGAAGGCAATGTGTGCTGTTGCTTACTGGCGTTGGGAATGTGATGGAACTGCTTTCGTTGCATTTATAGCTAGTAAGTGCAGAGTGGCACCCGTGAAACCGACTACAGTGCCCCGTTTGGAGCTGCAAGCCGCGGTACTCGCTGCAAGGTTAGCGGATACCATAGTTCGCGAATCTAAGTTGCGTCCGACTCGTAAGTACTTTTGGTGCGACTCAACAACCGTTTTACATTGGATTGGCGATAGTACGCGTTCTTATAAAACGTTTATAGCAAACCGGTTGGGTGAAATAGACGAGTTGACGTGCAGTGACGAGTGGAGGTATGTACCAACTAAATTAAATATTGCGGATGTCGCAACCAGGGAGGCCTACGATACTCAAGTGTTTGAGACCGATTGGCTATTAGGGCCTACCTTTCTTCGCGGTGCTGAGTCCTCTTGGCCGCCGCACATCTTGGAACCCGTGAACATACAGTCAGAATATGTTAATGTCGCAACAGATGATAATAATAAATGTCACTTACCTATTCCTGATCATGAGCGTTTTTCTTCCTGGTTGAGGTTGAAGCGTGCTGCTTGTGCGGTGTTGCGGTTTATTGCTAAGTGTAGGAAGCAGACGGGTGACGTCAACGGCGACATGATGGAGCGAGCAGAGTTGTTACTGTTTAAGCAGGCGCAACGGGACTCCTTGGCTAATGAGATTACTGCTTTAGGTAAGCATAAAACTATTGATAAGAGTAGCAAGCTATTTACCTTGTCTCCTATCCTGGACCAGAACGGGCTTCTCCGCGTCAGTGGTCGTATTGATGCTGCGCCGGACGTGTCATCTGAAACAAAAAGGCCTATTATCCTTGATGGGCGGCACCAAGTGACTCGGTTGTTGGTAAAGCGCAATCATGTCAAGTGCGCGCACGGCAACCAAGAAACCGTCGTCAACAACCTGAAAGAAAAATATTGGATTATAAAGTTACGTCCTACGGTAAAGTACGTAGCTAGTAGATGCATGCTGTGTAGAATCAGAAAAGCTACGCCTAAGGTACCTGTAATGGGTGACTTACCTGCGGCTCGCATGGAGCATCACCACCGGCCGTTTACACACTGCGGTTTGGATTTGTTTGGACCCATGGAGGTCACTGAAGGCAGGCGACGGATGAAACGCTATGGCGTACTTTTCACATGCTTGACGGTGAGGGCGATCCACCTAGAGGTCGTACACTCTTTAACTACTGATTCATTGATCATGGCGCTCAGGCGGATGGCTGCACGTCGTGGCTGGCCACAGCAGTTGTACTCCGATAATGGTACTAATCTTCGGGGTGCGGACTCTGAACTAAAAAAGTCCGTGAAGGAGGTCAACTACGACAGCTTGAGAGATGAAGCCATCAACAACGGAACTAACTGGAATTTCATTCCACCCTTAAGTCCCCATTGGGGTGGGGCGTGGGAGAGACTCATAAGAAGTGTTAAAACTTCACTTAAAGTAATTTTAAAGGAGCGTGCACCGAAGGAGGAAGTGTTAATGACTCTCCTAGCAGAGGTCGAGAATATCGTTAACAGCCGCCCTTTGTCACATGTCTCTGTGGAGCCAGGTAGTTCTTCATCTTTGACACCTAATCATTTCCTTTTAGGATCTTCCTCTAACTTACCTGTTCTAGGTTCTTTTGATGACTCAGACCTGTACCTACGAAAGCAGTGGCGCACTGCACAAAGGTTAGCGGACATGTTTTGGCGACGTTGGGTGCGAGAAATTTTGCCTGAAATATTGCCAAGAAAGAAATGGCACCAGGATCAGACGGCACTCAAGGTAGGTGATCTGGTACTCTTGGTCGATCCTGAATCGCCGCGCAACGTCTGGCCCAAGGCTGTGGTTCAGCGAATTTTTCCGGGAAAAGACGGACGGGTAAGGGTAGTGGAACTTAAGACCAAGTCAGGCGTCCTGACGCGGTCCGTGACACGCGTCGCTCCTGTCCCATTGGTGGATTAAGTGCTGCGTCAGCACTGGGGTGGGGAGTGTTAGCGACGCGAACTTACTTTGGTTTAAGGAAATATAAATTGTACTGTTTGTTTTGAATATTGGTAAAGTAAAACCTTAGTTGTCCATTTGTTTAATATGTGAATGACATATTTTGTAATTTTTGTGTTTATTTCTTGTAAATAAATATGAAGACAGAAGAGGGTTAGCATTCGGTGCTATCCGCAGTCATTGAAGGGTTGGCGGGGCGCGGGAGGGGTACGGCCGCTCGCGCCGCGCGTCTTTCTTTGCGCAGTTTTTCAGTTGTTCCCGACCGTCATTGAGAGCGGTCACGTTTGTTTTGGCTCCTACGGGCAACCACCAGATGCTATGCTTTCTCCTGCCTTCCATTGTCTACTGAAGTCTTGCATTTTTAATCCTTCTACCCTTTTCGAGTCTCCGATTGGCTACAGAAGGGTTAAAATTAGCAACGAAACAAGATTATTATCTCCATACAAAGTTATCATCAGCTGACCAAAGTTTGAGTCGGAGATACATTTTTTTAATATAAAATCCAGCCATGTAAAAAATAAATACTTCTCACTCCTTATTTTTTGTCCTCTCTATTTCTAGATAATTCCGTCAAATTTTTAAAATTATACTAATCTTCTACACTAATATTATACAGAGCTACAGAACAATCGGTTTCAGACATGTGATCAATCTTTTACCAAATTACATTTGTGATAGACCAGACTTAGGCCTATGGGACCAAACTTTGTTATACTGTCCAAAGAGATTTCAGAAAAATATTTGAGATGTTTGTTTGGTATACAGATTGTGTTTTGAATAAGATTGTTATTTTATAATTATTAGAATATTATAAATACAATACAACGTCTAGATTCTCATTTCTCAAACATTGCTCCAATCCAATCTCCCTCCTTCATCTCCTCGTCCTTGGCATGGTCGGGTACACCAGGCTAGCAGTAAGAAGGGACGTCGCGCTGGTTAAATATGTGGCGAGCATCCTACTAGGGTTGCTGCACCACCCAGAGGTGCTAGAAGCACTGCGGCTGCGCGCGCCGGACGGGTGCGTGGGCGCGCGCCGCCGTCCCGCTCTCTTAGACGTGCCAGCGGCTAGGACTAACCTCCTCAAGTTTGCCCCTATCTCACGAGCCGCGCGTATTGTTAATGTTATTACTATGTCGGAGGACATATTCGGGCAAAACCTGTCGAGATTTCTTCAAAGGGCTCAATTAATTATTGAGAGAGGCCTGGAGCTATAGATTTTGGCATGTTTAATTTAATTTATTGATGTATATTGTATGTAATTTTATTGCTAGGTTATTTTAGTATTAAGTAATTTTGTGTGTTTAAATTGTGACTTGTAGCATCATATTGGATCAAACTGTAAAGATGTTATAATTGGTGATAAATAAATAAATAAATAAATAAATAATATTTCAATCTACATGAAATTACAGAACACCTATTAAATCTATTAATTGTATTGTATTACTCGAAAAATAGCAAAAAACTGCATAAAGGAACCAAGATCAAAATGTTTTATTTTTTAAACTACTGTGTACACCTACCAAAGACAAGTCAGGGCAGTTTATGGTTCATTGTCACTTGCATGTCACAAAACGATAATGTCTATTGGTCTATGTGACAATTAGATAGTTTCCACCTTAGTGGGTTTATCAGATGACTGAGAATTGTGGTCAAAAGTGGGCAACAATGAATTGCTCTGACTTTACACATTTTATGATAATAACAACTAAACGTCTACTACAAATACAATTCTAAACAATACAATAATTATTAATTATTCAAAAAATACAATTCTATAGTTGCATTTATATGGTCAAAAGTCTTAAGCTTATTAAAAGGGAAAAATAAACGTGTGCGGTGCAAACTCCATATTAACCCACAACTAACCTCTCTAATCCAATGTATAATGTTCACAAAAACAGAACAGATGCCTTTACCCTATTGTAGTTTTAACATAATAAAGGTACGGACAGAAGGACCACTTTTTAGAAACGACGGTCCCTTAATTACCACCACTAACTTACTAATATTATAAATGTGAAAGTTTATGAGGATATTTGTTACTCTTTAATACAGAACGGATTTTAATGAATATTTACAGTAATATAGCTTATACATCAAAATATCTCATAGGATATAGGCTATAAAATATAGCCTAATTAAACGCAGTCAACTATAATAAAATTTCAATCTAAAGCAGCGTGGATTGGATCTTTTGTCTTCATTTATAGTGTGACCACAACCACAAAGGCATAGCCACTGCGGGCGGTCCAAAATGTGGCCTTACTTAATGTAGGGTTATCTTCAAAAAAACGTTGGGTCATAGAACAATAAAGTATTTCTACCTACCGTCATTCGTTTAGGTGTTGATATATATAGCAGGGTTTTATGAGCCGCGGTTATGGCCTTTGTGTGGTTCACGAATGTGATTTGGTGGAGAATTCATAGGAATTGGTTTTTAATATCTGCATGGATTTATTTATTATGAGGTATTATGTTGTACGTCTTTATAATAGACTTTACGAGTGATAGTGCCATTTTGGAAGTAATATATATAAATATAATATGACGTACCTAAACTTAGTCAGGTACTCTTGTAGGTGTTATGTACTATACTTATATTGAACATAGTAGATACACCAATATTTACGTATTCTTGGTCAAACAAGCAGGTTTTGCTGCTTAAAGACAGTGAGCAAAATTCGATTTTGCTGCGAGCGTGAGACAAAGTAACTTTTTAATTGTTTTTTTTAAATGCCGAGTCAGTGCTGGGTCTACTCACAACATTCGAAAGATTTGAACTTCACTTTGTTCTGTCACTTTCACTTCGATACGAAAAGAGCGATAGATAGAAACAAGTCGATTCGAAGTTCGATTTTCAAATTCCATATATAATAGGCTCAAAAAAGAAACCAACAATAAAACGTTCGGAAACACGTCATCTATAAAAATTCAAATCAAGGTTTAAATGTAATTATTATACTTTTCTCTTAATAATCGAATTATATTTTTTTATAATCAAATAAAGAGATGTTTAAGTAAAAAATACGAAGTTTATCATGTATCTACATAATTATTTAAAGTTTTAACAATCTTTATTGTGACAGAATAATTTAGTAATAGTGCAATTTCCGAACGCATCTTTAAAAAATAGCGGGCTTTAAATTTTTATTGTTTTCTTCTTCTGTTCGCTAGCTACAAAGTGCGATACACGTTGGATATTATTAAAATAATAATAAATAAATATGAGTGAATCCAGTGATGAAGTCTGCAATTTAACACCGGAAGAATTGAAGCAGTATGTAAAAAGCGAATCAGTGAATACTCAAACTGAAGTCGCTAAAACAACAATATCGGTTCCATTGGTTCCAAACAAAACTGGTAGGTACTTTGAATTTGCAAAACTGCAATAATTTTACTTTTAACTTTTAATTTTTACAAATATACATGTGGTTTAAATATTACCAAGTTGTATTTTTTACCTTTAGATAATTTGTTCTCGCTGCTGAAGTGAAAAGTTGTATGTGATACACGAGACCAAAGTTATTTGCATCTCGTGTCTTTGAATCCCTCGCTGCACTCAGGATTCTAACCTAGAATCACTCACTACGCTCGTGATTCAAATATAGAATCCTTCGCTTACTCGGGATTCAAAATCAACACTCGCGGCAAAAACCAACTTTGCTCTCTTGTTGCACAAATAACTATTGTATCTTTAAATTGATTAAAAATTATGAAAATAAAGAGATAAAAGTCAGTAAGTCAAGTTACTTACATAATATTGTATGCTTATAACAAAATTTATTACCTGCAAGAATTGTACTCACGATTTTCAGCTACCTAATCAAACAGCTACTAACGAATCCGTCATTTATTACACGTTAACATTTGCTCGCACGCTTTTGTAATTTTTTTGTTTTATTGTCGGCTATTTTAAAGTTTCATTAAATTTTTAATTAAACTGACCATCTTTCTACAACCAATTAAAGCTTTTTATGTAAAATGATTTTAAGTTAGTCAAAGTTTTGCCCTTAGGCTGTGCAAAGACTTAATCAAAACTGTTTCAGAAACAGTTGATTGGCTATGCTAACCATCATAGTTAGATTAAAATAAATTATTTTAAATGTTTACTTCAAAGTGCCTTTCAATAACCTAATTTAAATAAATTATTTAACTTTATGACTTTGACTTTAAAGAGATGGGTAGTTTGACCTAAACCACTGTTCGTAAGGTCAATGTAAATGTCACAGACCAAGAACGGGTGATTTCATTGCCTTTGCGTAAACCAGTTTTTACTCATTGTAAATTGAAAGTAAGGGTTAAACCATACTGATTCAGAAGTAAAGCGACGTGAATTTTCAAGATAAACAATAGCTTGATTAGACCCAACTCGATCCTACTAATATAACACCACACCAGTATTTCATCATAGTGGGTAGGCATAGTAGTACACATAATATATTCAATTCATCATATCATCATATCAGCCGAAAGACGTCCACTGCTGGACATAGGCCTCCCCCAAGCGTCGCCACATTGACCGGTCCCGTGCGTACCGCATCCAGCGAATCCCCGCAACCTTCACCAGGTCATCGGTCCACCTGGTGGGAGGCCTTCCAACGCATCGTCTTCCGGTTCGCGGTCGCCACTCCAGAACTTTTCTGCCCCATCGGCCATCCGTTCTGCGAGCAATGTGCCCTGCCCACTGCCACTTAAGTTTGGCAATTCTTCGGGCTATGTCGGTAACCCTGGTTCTCTTGCAGATCTCTACATTTCTGATTCGATCACGCAAGGATACTCCGAGCATAGCCCTTTGCGTGACTGTAAGCTTTCTGATGAGGCCCATTGTGAGCGACCACGTCTCAGAGCCATAGGTCATCACTGGCAACACACACTGGTCATAGACCTTCGTCTTGAGACACTGTGGTAAGTTGGACGAGAAGACACTGCGCAATTTCCCGAACGCTGCACAGCCGAGTCGGATTCGACGGTTAACCTCTTTCTCGAAGTTGGCCCTACCCAACTGGATCGTTTGTCCCAGGTAGACATAATCTTCCACAACTTCGAGTGTAGAGTCTCCAACCTTGATAGGAGTGGGTGTTACATGGGCATTCAACATAACCTTGGTTTTGTCCATGTTCATTTTAAGACCCACTCTTTCGGAAGCTCTACTGAGGTCATCGAGCATTATACTGAGGTCCTCCATGGTCTCAGCCATGACCACTATATCGTCGGCAAACTGAAGGTGAGTAATGTAATCGCCATTGACGTTGATGCCTAGCCCTCTCCAGTCCAGAACCTTGAAGACATCCTCCAGTGCAGCGGTGAACAGTTTCGGAGATATGACGTCTCCCTGTCTCACACCTCGCTGCAGCCTGAAGTCGGACTGACATGGTGGCGTTTTTGTACAAACACTTCAACACCTCGATGTACCGGTAGTCGATTTGACGTCCGGTATGTCTTCGGTATAGTGACGGGTCAATCTAGCTCTAGGGTCTTTTACTAGATTCGCGACGGGTTTACTGGTTGACGTGTACAACTGCCCATAGAATTGCTCGATCTCCCTCAGAAGCTCCGGTTTGGCGGATATGATCCTGTCATCGTCGGTCTTCAGTTTCGTGAGCTGACTCTGCCCAATAGACAGATCTCTTGCAAAGACCTTGGAGCCCTTATTCCGCTCAATTGCGTCTTTAATACGCTCAGTATTATAGCGGCGGAGGTCGCTTTTCAAGGACTTTGAGATCCGTCTATTAAGCTGCCGGTATTTCAACGCATCGTCTGAAGACTGCAGGATCATCTCACGCCTCTCCTTCATAAGCTTGAGAGTAGGATCAGAGATCTTTTTGTTTATATCTGTACGGCGGGTCTTGAAAAACTTAGACCCGACCGTATGGACAGCTTCCACGAACCCGTCGCTGTATTCGTCCACGGAGCTCCCTAGGCACTCGAAACGATTCTGGAGTTCGAGCTGAAAGCTCTCGGGGTTTTGAATCTGGATCTGTGCTGGATGGAGCGTTGACTTCATCAGTCGAGACCTTTCAAGATTGATATTAATGTTCAATGTGCCTCTTACCATTCGGTGATCGCTCCCGGTTTTCACCGAATTGATCACAGAGACATCATTGAACATTTGCTTCTTGGTTGACATGATGAAGTCGATCTCATTTTTTGTTGCACCATCGGGGCTTTGCCAGGTCCACTTCCTATGCTCACGCTTTCTGAAGAAGGAGTTGATCATGTAGAGGCCCTCCTTCTCCATAAAACTGGCCAGTAGGTGACCCCGGTGGTTCCGACGTCCAACTCCAAATTGCCCCACTTGCAGCTCATCCTCGTCTCGTTTGCCCAGTTTTGCGTTGAAGTCCCCCATGACAAGGGTGAAGTGAGTTTTGAAACCATGCATGGCTAAAGAGATATCCTCATACATGGTCTCTACCTCGTCGTCGGGGTGTGCCGAGGTCGGTGCGTAGACCTGTATGACCTTCAGCGAATATCTCGAGGATATTCTGAGTATAAGGTACGCCACCCTGGTCGACACACTCTCGATCTTCACCACGTTGTTCACAAGGGACTTGTGGACGATAAACCCGACACCACCCTGGGACTGCCGGTCACCCTCTCGGAAATAGAGCAGGTTACCGGATTTGAGGATTATCGAGTCCTCCCCCTCGATAGCCCTATAATACTCCATCGCAACCTGCTCAATTCTTCCTCGAGTTCGGCTATCTTCTCGTCGGTCCGGAGTGTTCGCGTGTTGTATGTTGCCAGGGCCAGTCGTCGGTGTTTATTCGGGTAGCCGGGTTCACTCCGGCGATTCTTCGCACCCCTTGCCACGCCATCGCCTCGACCGCTACCGTAGTCGAGGGTAGACGGGCTGCCGGGCACTCGGGGCCGTTTTTCTTTAAGCTATTCATTTGGTTGGGGGGGGTTTTACCTTAATCGCCACGCTTGGCAGGCGGGTTGGCGATCGCAGTTTGTTGTTGAAGAGCACAGAGAACGCTGCTGCCCATTCTCTGGTGTATCCCTTAGTCGCCTCTTACGACTCCCACGGGCAGATATGGGATGGTGAGATTCTTTACGTCCGACACCATACGGAATATATTCAATTAGCTACTTTTAATTCCCATATAATATGCATGAGGAGCCTTATCAGTATGCAAGGCTAATACAAAATCCTATTGGAAATAATTCATAGCTTTGGATCAAAGTCCAGTCCCCATGCTTAGTTGTCGCTATTATTGAGCAAAGTTATCTAGACAAAAAACATTATATTAGAAATAACGATTGTCAAAAGTTGAATACATATATCCGTCCACGGGACATTTTAAGATTTTTGACAATTTTTAAGGGGTGGTATTTAATACTTTAACTGTAATTCCCCTTTTTTCAATCAAAATATTCGAAATTACTACCAAAAATACTGAATTGCACACTAAATTTGCTCATCAAATAAATGAATTATACTATACTGCTAGATCTTTAAAGCTTAACTGTTTTACTGAATAACTATCTGTTAACTAAAAGTAAATCTAATAATTCTTCGAGTGCAACAAAATATTTAAGTTTTAAGGGAGGGGGGGAAACGAAACAAAGTCGACGGAGCCCCGCTGCGCAGGGCTCCTATTTCTGTCTGCAGGGTCTAAAGTAACCTAACATGAAGGAGATGACGGGAGCTGAGTTCGCTCGCTTTGCTCGCTCACTTCAGCTCCCGTCATCTCCTTCGAACCTAACCTATCCGTGTCGGGGTGCCCTAAGCTCCCGAGCTCGCTTCGCTCGCTCTTGGACTAATTCACATTTATTTTATATTTAATTGAATAATTTGTGTGCAAATCAGTATTTTTGTTTTACGGTGAGTAATATTGTTTTGCAGTAGGTTATTAGTGGAGATATTTTGTTTGCTTAAATTTCTAAATAGAGGTGCAGTTAAAAATTCCCCATTTTTAAGTTACCGCTGACAGAATTTCATTTACTCAAGGCCTCCCAAGGCGAGGTCTCTGGGTGTCAATTTCTGATAGAAACCATTGATTTTTTTTGTTTCACCATAACAGACACACATATTTGACAGTCCCACCCAACCCTCAATTAAGAATACTCTCTTTAGTATTCGTACAATTCAACGTGATAGAGACATATTATGGATCGCAAACATTTTTTGCAATTTAGACGTCCTTACATGGAAAGACACTCGCCATGAAATGGTTGGTAAGGACTGGGCATAATATAGGTATGTTTTTGGAGAGACTTTTCCTCAAAAAGTGAACGTTAGGGGCTTTGATAGAGTAGGAACTAAGGAGGTAGTAGATTCGTGTGTTAAGATTTAGTTGTGTTTTTTGGTGATGTGAGAACCAGATCACAGAAAATAAAAGTCATTGATCCCAATTGTAAAAGGTTTACGTAACTAGAAAATTGTAAAAGGTTGACGTAACTAGAAAACATGTTTTTTTTTTATGGAGATATTTTGTTTTTTTCCCCTTAAATATAATATATAGGCTTAGAACTATTTTAAACGATTAAATCATTTAAATCGGTCCACGCGTTTATACCTCATTACTGAATGCCAAGTGAAACGGTCAAGGACGCCCCTTAACGCGATACGTTTGTTTTGATAGTGTCAGTGACACTGCCTTTATATTTATTCGTATCGCTTTGAAATATTGGAATACATTGGTAGACAGGTGCGAACGCCTTTTATTTTTTGTTATCTGGTTCTCACTTTCGTATAGATTATTTTTTATTTGGACGGCAATGACTTGACTTGTTGATTTTTTGTTTGATGTTATGATGTGAAAATGTGTAAAATCTTAATGACTTTTTTCGGGAGCAACGTTGTTGTGTTATATATGCAGACCAAAAAGAGACTTGTTTGTCAAAGGTATTTAGCTGCGTACTGATAAGATGGACATCAGCTTCAACTAGTTGGACAAATAGTAGGTAGAAAATGATGGTATAAAGAGACTAACTTTACATCATAACATCTGCAAGAAAAGCCGAAGGTACGTTTTCATTTAATTACAACCCATGTCCTTAAAACACTCCTGATATTTTTTACCTCAAAACCTTATTTGAAGATAGCAAGAAAACCTGAAAGAAATTGTATTTCGTAAAGATGGCTGTGGAGCGGAGAGAACCACTTTATGCCGAAAAGTACTTCATGGGATTAGGAGCAGCAGCCACTTTGCAACGAAACGGCGGTGTTTTTGAATAAAAAGTAATATAATTATGACAGAATCAACTGGAAACGGAACGTATTTTAGTCGCGAATACAAATGCATGTTTTGAGCGATATAAGGTTAGTTTTACTTTACAAGTTTTCGAATACTTTTCTTTACAATGCTAAGGTTATTCATTCTTTTATTTAACATACCAGCCTCGTATACGCCTGGCGTTGATTAGGTCTTCCAAAGTGCAGGTGTATGGACACTTGGAATGCTCTTGCAAATGACATTACGAATTGACAAGCGCTATCAAAAAAGTCATGTGGTCAAACCCACACATTCTGACTTTTCGACGACGTCGTTACCAGTGATAGAATATTACTTTGTCTAGCTTAAGCATCTGGTTTCCTCCTAAAGTCCTTGATGATATGTATTCTTACGTCAGATGGCTAGTTGTACCTTTTTTAACATTAGTAACTCTATGAACCGCTCAAGCAAGCAACTGTCATTTCTGTAGGTACAGTAAAATAAAGATTTACTTAGGCACGCTGATAAAAAACAGCCCTTCTATTTTAACAACAGTAATGATTTTGATTTACCAACTAAAACTAATTCAACACAAAAGTAGCAAAATTCAACAGAAATCACTACATTAACAACTAACAACAAAAAACAACAACTAACAACTAATAACTTCATTTCACGACTTCTTTACATAAAACTCGTTATTTCTTAGAATGAAAAAAGTGTAACAAAAGCTTTTTTCGTAAGTCTGGCTTATAATAATATATTAATTTTATGAACTATTTTATGTTGTATTTTTTCCACTGAGTCACACAATTTTATGTTTGGTATTTTGTGTTTTCCCCCTGTTTGTCGAACAAAAACTAATGTAACGCGCGTCCACGCGTGTTAACTGATGGAATTCGCCATTAGCCATTCATTCAATCAATCAAAGTATTTGAAGCTCGCTTAACAATTTGTTGCCTTAACTTTGCAATAGGTATATATTTTCGCATTAATACTAGTATTTTGAACGGGTTTTCTTGTGTTATTTCAGGAGTTCCGTAAATACTAAATATAAAAATAACATTTCCAGAAATTATATCCACGCACTTTCCGTTTACATTCCCAACAATATAAATTTTACAGAATATTCTTATTTTATAAGCAAATAAGGCTGGATAGACCAACATTTTTATATGTTGAAGATAAACAGAAAAAGGCAAAGCATGCAAAATGATTGTTTTGTATACAATTGGGCACTGTAAGAAATATGGTTTATTTACTTTTAGGAGAGAGGCCGTACTATGAATTATGCTTAGCTTGGGTATACTTGCGTATGGAGATTTTTAATACAATCCCTGCAGGCCCTTTTTTATTTTTGGCAGAAACTAAATAAAATAAAAATGTTGTCCCCTTTAATAAACATAACAGCACGCCAGCAATTATGCTCCGAAGGGTTAGACACAGGTCCTACCTGTAGTACAGTGACATTTTGCCCCATTGCATTCGGCCCATGTAATACTAGGTAAACCTATTATCATCAAACGGTATTCTGGGCTGCTACTAAGATTTGCCAGTTGGAACAAACCAAACAGAAATTGCCTGACCCGGAAATCGAGCCTATGCATGCTTCAATAGTAATGCTTGCAACCACTAGCTACAGTCATTTAAATTACTTGCAAGTAGATAGTGCACACACAGGACACAATTATGTTGAACAGACCACGCGACCAAAAAGAGCAGTCATAACACCAGTCACAATCCGTTCACTTAATAACCCATTTATTTATTACAGCTGCAACATGTCCGATGGCCGGTTTCTGATTTAAGTACTATGAACGATTTGAGTAATTATCAAACTATACTTTAGCCTGAAAACCTTTCCAAATTTATTCTTAACCTCAAATACATGAATCAGAAACTGGCCATAAATCATTCCCAGAATATCTAATACAACTAACAAACTAAGTCATTAGTTAGTTCCACGCAATTTTTCAAAAATAAATGAAAGCTAGAAATTACTGGAATTAGCAAACGATTCTACTTAGTTTTACTTTGTGTGGTCTGTTCCATAAATAGCCATTTTGTTTTAGTTGTCTTAGTCTGTAATGTCGGCACGAGACCACCGCGTCGCCACTTACGTACTATGCAACGAGACCTTATAAGGCATCTGTTTAATTGTATTTCTATTGTGTCTATAATTACGCCGGACGACTCATAGACTCATTTTAATGAGCTGCCAAACCATGGGTTCTAGACAAAGTGACATTCTAATCGATATAAGGGCGATAGCGATCCTAGAAATTGCAAAATGTAAGGGATTGACCACGTAACAGTAGTGCATGTCAATTTATTTATTTTTTACTTTTCGACAATCTTGATGTTACATTCAGCGATAAGCTGATAAAAAGCTGGATGCGAGACGCACAGGACCGTTCGATGTTGCAACTCTTCACCCCAAGTGGCATAATTATGTTCAGCGGTAGACGTCTTAAGGCCAAAATAATGATGATGTATATGATAGAATGTTATTTTGTCTAGAGGCTCTTGTCGTGAATATGTACGGTGTCACTTTCATGATTTGTTTAATTATGGTGAAATCCTTACAGTGGATGGGAGAAAATGCAGGCACTTAGACAGACACAAAAAGCGACTATATTTTTATTTATAGAATACATAGATGCTAAATTTAAGGCCCCGAGAGGAAATAGCAAAGGGCCTGTTATTTTAAGACGAAACTGAAAAGACAAAGAAAACCATTTCTTTGATAGATCGATTTTTCCATTATGGAAATATCAATCACCACGTGTAACGTGTTTGTGAGTGTATATATTTGTTTATTTGTTATTCTTTCACGCAAAAACTAATGAACGGATCTGGATGAAATTTAGTAAAGAGATAGATTATAGTCTGGAATAGCACATATATTATAGCGATACATTTTATCCCGGGCATATGTTCCTTTGCGATAATTTACGACATTCACGAGGGTGAAGCCACTAGCAGAAGCTAGTATTTACTAAAACGCGGGTTACTTTAGCTCTGGCGGGGAACTTTGGATCAAAATAGAAAAAAGTTTGATTATATGATTCTTTTTATCATAAATGTGTTTATAAATAAAGTGACTGTGGAAAGTAATCTTTTATTACGAGTTTAAGAACCAAAATCTTGAAAATAAAGTGCGGAATTACTGGGTCTCATACTTTCGGGTAACTTTGGCCATACTCACGGTTCATCTATTTAATCTGCGTGATGATGGTGAATAATGGTGTTTCTTGAATTTTAGCCATCACCATGCCGTCTAAATTTAATTTGTCCCGAATATTTTTTCTTTGATTGTTTTTTTACTTTTTTGTTTAAGCGAATATTGGCATAACTTTATCTGAGAATACCACTTAATACTGTCTGCAAGATAAAGGAAGTACTTATTTGAAATCGCTCCCATTTTTGATTGCTCCATTTCCAAGGTCCTTAGGAAGCAATATTTTTTCTATAGATTATTTCCTAGTACCCAATAGGTATTGTGCCAAAAAGAAAATGTAAAAATGCCTGCATTTTCAATATTATTTCCTCCTCCCTATTCATTTCCTCAATTCAAAACATAGTTCTTTGCTTTAAGCTTACATTGCTTGAATAACTATACAATACAAAACATTGGAAAATTATCTTCAACTCAACATTATTGATGAAATTTTTTGGTAAAAGAAAAATTTTTTATATATATATTTTTTAATAAATCATTTCTAAGCTTCCTTCTTATTGAAATTAAAATAGGAATTCAAACAGAATTGAATGAATCAGCAAAAAGTACGGAACCTTCGTTGAGCGTCCAATTTTCATTTATTTTTTATTTACCCTGGATGAACAACTGATGAAAGTTTTCGTTTTATTTAATTTACACACCATTGGCTTCGTTTTGAAAAACCACTTTGTTATTGAGAACCATTACATCAATACATTTTGATTTTTTATTTGCCTGGACGCTCCGATCATAAGCCTGGACGTCATTATCTGCCTAATCTTTTTCCAGAAATAGTATAAACTACCTACTACGAATTAAACTTTTTACCCGTTTGAGAGTATATTAATGTATTTCAATTGCTGTAAAGATAGCTATGTCTATTTGTTTATCAGTCTGCTATTGAATATTAGCCTCCTCAGAAGCGTAGCAGTAAGTAATTAAATGGATAAAACTAGGTTCAAGCTTTAATAACCATGGTTACAAAACAAACCTTTACTGCTTTGCAAAAACCCTGTAGTCATTTTCTTTACCAATGTTGTCCCTTCACCCGAAATCACACAATACAGTCCACAAAAAATCCAATATTGACGGTCGGATCACCGCAGTGGCTCAGCCACTAAATAACTTTAGCTCTGTGGATACCAGGTCACAGGGAGGAACAAATATTTGTCTTAATTCAAGGTAATTGTTCGAAGACTGGGGAGCTTACCTACCGTAGCTATGTGTATGGCTGTTGAGTCTGTTAGTCTGTTAGTCTGTTAGAGTCAGTGAGCAGTTTAATAACACTAATAGCTTATTTAGCGAGTTGGTTGGCAGCATTCAGTCGGAAACAGTGTGTGAGCCAGACTTTATAATAGATTTGACTGGTGAAGACACTAGACCATTATGTCCTATTGTCATGAGTCACAATAAATTAAAAAAATATATTAAAATCAAGAAAATTATGAAACGATCCCGGAGAGCGATCAAAAAACAAAATCTCCAGAAATTAAATATTTCTCTTAGAAAGGAACGTGTTAACTTAACTATTAGATTAAATACCTGTATGAGTGAGCTAGATAATTGTAGGGTAAAGTATGATAAAGATACACAGTGCCTCCAAAACGATTTATTAAACAAGGAGTGTTTACTGCAGGATATCTTTGAGAAATATCAAAGTTCACAACAGCAATTGAGTGAGCGCTTGTTTGAGGCTGGGGAATTATTAGACTTGGTAAAATACAATGAAGAGAGGTATGAGTCTCTGACTAATTCCTCTTGCAGCTGTGCCAGCTACCCACCACCTCCCCAGCTACAAGGTGACTTGTCTACACCAATGTTGGCTCTTCCTGAAAAGTCATGTGTACACAATGTACAGGAATGTAAAACAACATTATTTAGTGATGAAATAGGTTCAGGCTTTGGAAAAATATTACTAAATTACCTTAGCCATAGTTTTACAAATCATTGTTACCATAATATAAGTTTTAAGCAAATGATCAATAGAATTATGAATTCAAATATAGATAATTGTTCTACAATGGTTTTGCTATTGGGAAATAGTACTGGGATTACCAAAAAGGACATAATGGCTGGTATTGACACCTTGTTAGGGTTAAATGTAGGAAAGCTCATGGTTTGTGCATTTCCTTACTCGTATAGCTTCTCAGCAGATGAGAACAAGCGGATTTTTAAATTAAATAACATTTTACAAATGTTGACGACTTGTCATTGTGACAAATTATTGTTTTTTGACACTAATAAATTTATTAGTGGACTACAAGTAACGCAGAGAGCTTTCTCTCTGTCACGTAGATGTAAACATAAAATTGCTATGTTGATAGCATATTCTATTAATCAATTGATAGCAAATCTATCAAAATGTATATTAAGCGACGACCCTGTGTTGCCTAGTTCAACTAGCAACATAATTTTTAAACTAGTCCATAAGACAATAGAAGTTACCCCTGGAAATAATCAGATATTATTAGTAAATAGTATGAAGGTATCTTCTGGCAATCCATTTAATGGTACTAAGCTGAGGGGAGAGCAATACTCTTTAAAATTATTAAATCAGAACATTCAAGGTTGCTCTTCCAAATTATTAGAAATTGAACTATTTCTAGAAAAAACCAAATTTGATATTATTTGTCTAACAGAACATTGGTTAAAAGATCACCAAGTAAGGTCCATTAATTATGAAAATTATCGTGTAGTTAGCCATTACAGCAGAAAACGTATGATACATGGCGGATCATTAATACTAATTAAAAATTCTATTAAATCTAAAGAAAGAAAAGACATTGTTAGACTGTCGGTTGAACACACCATTGAATTGTCCTGTGTTGAGCTTGATAAGCATATTGTAGTTTGTGTCTACAGACCTCCAAGTTACCAGAATCTATCTGTGTTTGACTCTATAATGGAAGATGTGTTAAAAAAAGTTTGTACTAGTAGTAAATCAATTGTCATATGCGGCGATTTTAACATTAACATATTAGAAAATAACTCTAACACTATCAGGTTATTGGGGCTTTTTAAATCATTTAATCTAGCAAATGTTTTTATGGAGCCAACTAGAATGACAGCTTCTTCTGCGACTTGCATAGATAACGTTTTTTGTAATTGTGATTACCTAAATAAAGAAATTATAAATAAATTAACATCTGATCACAGTGGACAAACAATAACGTTTAGCACCTACATACCTTTGCAAAAAATGCAAATAAAATTTAGACCAATTACATGTAAAAATTTAGAAAAATTTAATAAAACCTTGACTAGTAAATTATGTGTTCAAAACTTTATGAATATAGATGACCCAAATGAGTTCTATGCCGAGTTTTTTAAAGTACTCAACACGCAATTCAATGAAACTTTTCCACTGAAAGCAAAAAGTATTTACACCAAGTTCATATTTAGCGATTGGGCGACTCCAGGCATTCGTAAAAGCAGGGAAAAACTTTATGAACTCTATGGCCTAAAGCAACATATGAATAGTACAAGTTTTGATAAATATGTTTCAAAATATTCAAAAACCTTTAAGATTGCATGCAAAATAGCTAAAGCGCTGTATATTAGCAATAAAATAAAATCAGCAGATGATAAAATAAAAACTACCTGGAAAATAATAAATAATGAAACAGGTAGGAAAAAACAGCGTAACACAGAATTTAATTTAGCGACTGCACATGGCCCCACACACTCAGATATAGAGGTAGCTCAGGAATTTGAAAACTTTTTTGTTAATATTCCACTTAAAACTACAGCAGCCTTAAACTCCTCACCTGCATTGTCTGCTGCCTTACTTAGAAAGAACGTAAATGCGTGCCCTTCGGAGTTCAAGTTTCAACATACAAACCCCCAGGCTATTTTAAAAGCTTTTAAAGATCTTAAAATTAAATCAACAGAAGATCTTTGGGGACTATCTGTAAAAGTGTGTAAACCAATCATTGAAACTGTTGCACCCTATTTGGCTTTCATATTTAACACTAGTGTCGAGCAAGGAGTTTTTCCGGACCTCATGAAACACAGTAAGGTAGTTCCATTGTTTAAATCTGGGGATAGCAAAGAAGCCAATAATTATAGGCCAGTGTCAATTCTGCCGGTTCTCAGTAAGGTCTTCGAAAAGTTAATGCTCAACCAATTGTTGCGTCATTTTAACAAACATTCCATCTTTTATGATCAACAATACGGTTTTACCAAAGGGCGTTGCACAACTGACGCGGGTGTCACCCTAATAAAGAACATATTTAAGGCCTGGGAGGAAGCACAGGACGCCATTGGAATCTTTTGCGACCTCTCGAAGGCGTTCGATTGCGTTAACCATGAGACACTATTGTTGAAGCTCGAGCACTATGGAATTAGACACACAGCCCTTGAGTTACTTAGATCATATTTAAAAGCCAGACAAGTTAAAGTTCAGGTAAACGGCGTAAACTCACTAGGGTCTGAAATGACAATGGGTGTGCCTCAAGGCTCGATATTGGGTCCTTTCCTCTTTTTAGTTTTATTATTTAGTGATGAAATAGGTTCAGGCTTTGGAAAAATATTACTAAATTACCTTAGCCATAGTTTTACAAATCATTGTTACCATAATATAAGTTTTAAGCAAATGATCAATAGAATTATGAATTCAAATATAGATAATTGTTCTACAATGGTTTTGCTATTGGGAAATAGTACTGGGATTACCAAAAAGGACATAATGGCTGGTATTGACACCTTGTTAGGGTTAAATGTAGGAAAGCTCATGGTTTGTGCATTTCCTTACTCGTATAGCTTCTCAGCAGATGAGAACAAGCGGATTTTTAAATTAAATAACATTTTACAAATGTTGACGACTTGTCATTGTGACAAATTATTGTTTTTTGACACTAATAAATTTATTAGTGGACTACAAGTAACGCAGAGAGCTTTCTCTCTGTCACGTAGATGTAAACATAAAATTGCTATGTTGATAGCATATTCTATTAATCAATTGATAGCAAATCTATCAAAATGTATATTAAGCGACGACCCTGTGTTGCCTAGTTCAACTAGCAACATAATTTTTAAACTAGTCCATAAGACAATAGAAGTTACCCCTGGAAATAATCAGATATTATTAGTAAATAGTATGAAGGTATCTTCTGGCAATCCATTTAATGGTACTAAGCTGAGGGGAGAGCAATACTCTTTAAAATTATTAAATCAGAACATTCAAGGTTGCTCTTCCAAATTATTAGAAATTGAACTATTTCTAGAAAAAACCAAATTTGATATTATTTGTCTAACAGAACATTGGTTAAAAGATCACCAAGTAAGGTCCATTAATTATGAAAATTATCGTGTAGTTAGCCATTACAGCAGAAAACGTATGATACATGGCGGATCATTAATACTAATTAAAAATTCTATTAAATCTAAAGAAAGAAAAGACATTGTTAGACTGTCGGTTGAACACACCATTGAATTGTCCTGTGTTGAGCTTGATAAGCATATTGTAGTTTGTGTCTACAGACCTCCAAGTTACCAGAATCTATCTGTGTTTGACTCTATAATGGAAGATGTGTTAAAAAAAGTTTGTACTAGTAGTAAATCAATTGTCATATGCGGCGATTTTAACATTAACATATTAGAAAATAACTCTAACACTATCAGGTTATTGGGGCTTTTTAAATCATTTAATCTAGCAAATGTTTTTATGGAGCCAACTAGAATGACAGCTTCTTCTGCGACTTGCATAGATAACGTTTTTTGTAATTGTGATTACCTAAATAAAGAAATTATAAATAAATTAACATCTGATCACAGTGGACAAACAATAACGTTTAGCACCTACATACCTTTGCAAAAAATGCAAATAAAATTTAGACCAATTACATGTAAAAATTTAGAAAAATTTAATAAAACCTTGACTAGTAAATTATGTGTTCAAAACTTTATGAATATAGATGACCCAAATGAGTTCTATGCCGAGTTTTTTAAAGTACTCAACACGCAATTCAATGAAACTTTTCCACTGAAAGCAAAAAGTATTTACACCAAGTTCATATTTAGCGATTGGGCGACTCCAGGCATTCGTAAAAGCAGGGAAAAACTTTATGAACTCTATGGCCTAAAGCAACATATGAATAGTACAAGTTTTGATAAATATGTTTCAAAATATTCAAAAACCTTTAAGATTGCATGCAAAATAGCTAAAGCGCTGTATATTAGCAATAAAATAAAATCAGCAGATGATAAAATAAAAACTACCTGGAAAATAATAAATAATGAAACAGGTAGGAAAAAACAGCGTAACACAGAATTTAATTTAGCGACTGCACATGGCCCCACACACTCAGATATAGAGGTAGCTCAGGAATTTGAAAACTTTTTTGTTAATATTCCACTTAAAACTACAGCAGCCTTAAACTCCTCACCTGCATTGTCTGCTGCCTTACTTAGAAAGAACGTAAATGCGTGCCCTTCGGAGTTCAAGTTTCAACATACAAACCCCCAGGCTATTTTAAAAGCTTTTAAAGATCTTAAAATTAAATCAACAGAAGATCTTTGGGGACTATCTGTAAAAGTGTGTAAACCAATCATTGAAACTGTTGCACCCTATTTGGCTTTCATATTTAACACTAGTGTCGAGCAAGGAGTTTTTCCGGACCTCATGAAACACAGTAAGGTAGTTCCATTGTTTAAATCTGGGGATAGCAAAGAAGCCAATAATTATAGGCCAGTGTCAATTCTGCCGGTTCTCAGTAAGGTCTTCGAAAAGTTAATGCTCAACCAATTGTTGCGTCATTTTAACAAACATTCCATCTTTTATGATCAACAATACGGTTTTACCAAAGGGCGTTGCACAACTGACGCGGGTGTCACCCTAATAAAGAACATATTTAAGGCCTGGGAGGAAGCACAGGACGCCATTGGAATCTTTTGCGACCTCTCGAAGGCGTTCGATTGCGTTAACCATGAGACACTATTGTTGAAGCTCGAGCACTATGGAATTAGACACACAGCCCTTGAGTTACTTAGATCATATTTAAAAGCCAGACAAGTTAAAGTTCAGGTAAACGGCGTAAACTCACTAGGGTCTGAAATGACAATGGGTGTGCCTCAAGGCTCGATATTGGGTCCTTTCCTCTTTTTAGTTTATATTAACGATTTACCCCAATTACTACAAAATCAACCGAAGATGGTGTTGTTTGCTGATGACACATCTTTGATATTTAAAATAGATCGGCGGTCACGAAATCTTGATGACGTGAATAACTCCATTTATCAGGTCCAAAATTGGTTCACGGCAAACAATTTAGTACTAAATGAAAAAAAAACCAAATGTATTAGATTCACATTGCCGAATGTTAGAAGTACCGAATGCGATATCATATTGAATGGCGAAAAGCTGGACTTTGTAAATCAAACAGTTTTCCTGGGAATCACTCTAGACGACAAATTGCAATGGGGTCCTCATATAACATCTCTTGCGGGTCGGCTAAGCTCAGCCGCTTATGCTGTTAGAAAGATAAGACAGTTAACGGATGTAGAAACCGCGCGTTTGGTCTATTTTAGTTACTTTCACAGCATAATGTCATACGGTATTTTACTGTGGGGTCGAGCGGCTGACATTGAATCCATATTTATATTGCAAAAGAGAGCTGTCAGAGCCATATATAAGTTAAGTCACCGTGAATCTCTTAGGGAACTGTTTAAAAATATTAATATTATGACAGTTTCTTGCCAATTTATTTATGAAAATATTATGTATGTAAGGAAAAATATACATCTCTTTAGTAAAGTCAGTGATAGACACAATTGTAATACCAGAAATAAAGATAAGTTAGATCAGCCTTCTTACAGACTAGCTAAAGTACAATCATCTTTCATGGGGTACTGTGTTAAATTCTATAACAAAATACCTTGTGATATATTAAAACTAAATGAAAGTAAATTTAAAACTTTAGTTAAAAGCACCCTTTGTAAACAAGCATATTACAAATTAGATGATTATATTCAAGATAAGAATGCTTGGAAACATGCTGGTCCTGCTCCATAGGGCAATCTTTGGTGTAGACAAAATCAAATTTGTTAATTTATATTCCCATTCATAGTTATTGTATTCATTGTATTTTTTTTTTTTTTTTAGGAAATTGACTCACACACTGTTCCGTTGTTGTTGAATTAGGTATTTTACCTATGTTTGTAATATTTGTAAGTATGTGAGAACCATGTTCCTACTTATCAAATTAATTAATTTTCCTGTTAATGCTTTTTAATACTTTATACCTGCGTGTAGAGCTATTCTGGGTGCATCGTCCTCACATGTATTAATGTATGTACGTATGTTAATATTGTAAAACACCAATTTTTTTTTTTTTTAAACAGTAAGTATGGAGTTTCTTGTGCGTTCTTCTCCATATCAATCTACTTTCCGAATGCACGGTAGAATCATTTTTTTTTTTTTTTTTTTATCTATATTTTTTTTTTTTTTTTATTACTTTTAAATTTATTTTTTATTACTTTTAATTTTTAATTTTAATTTATGTGACGTTCAAAAGTGCCGTTTATTGGCCTAATTGAATAAATATATTTGACTTTGACTTTGGCTGGTAGCTAGGCTAATATTTTGTTCTACAAATCATATTTCGGCATCATTACCATATAAGTAGGTAAAATTGAGTTTTAGAAGTATCTGTGTAAGTGTGTTCCTAAACGTATTGAAACACATTCCCTAGTATGAACCACCCACCGACGAGGATACATAAGGGTTTGCAAAGTCGAAATAGAAATTCCTCAGATAAGTAATAATATCTTTAACTCGAGACCTATTCCACAGGAACCGTACATTTTTCGGGATAAAAAGTAGCTTATGATACTCAGCCGGCCACAAAAGCGAAGCCGTGGGAAAAAGCTATCAGTAAATTTGACAGAGTAGGATTCAAACATCCAGTAATAAGCATCACAACAAACTAAAAACCAGATATACAGACTCCCATAATCAATTAATTAAAGAATCCATAGCAACGAAACAAAACAATCGGCATCTTCCATTAATACTTCCCTTGGGACTGACTTCTCATCGAGTAAGGGACCGATCCGTCTCATTCTTGTCAAGTAATTACTATCATGTCGACAGCTCGACGACAAACCCTTTTTTATTTGCTTTAGAAGACACTTTTACTTGTTAAAGGTTGCTACAATGAATGGAAGGTGTGACTTTTATTTCAATGATAAGTATATTGTTACCTAATCACTTCTTGATTTTACATTTTTTTTCTATAAGTGCTGTTCTAATTACGTAAATTCAATGATAAAATTCACTGTTCGGTTCCCGCGGCATAGGCCACAGCAACGAAACCGCAGGGAAAAAGTTTTCTAAATACATATAAGCCAAATTAAGATTTCAAAAAGCATGAAATCGTAGTATTCGCACCTCACTGTATAACACCCATCAATTCAACAATTACTACACAAATACTTGTCCCAAATCACTATCTTTCTCTCCATCTCACAAACTGTACACATCTGAAATGCAACCAAAAATATTCTTATTAACTGATTAATTGACCCAATTCAAGCAAACTTTTGACTCCCTAAAGCATTCCTTGAATCTCATACTTGGTAGTTTTTGAGATATCGTTACTTTTCGCCATCTCTTTCAAAACTAAACCTGGGAATTAAAGAGCGAGAGGGATGCACGATAAAGTGTCTAGTGTTGTTCGTCGGTCCGCATTTGTAATCCGATATCCGTGTGCGGGCAACGAGTGACGGATTAAAGTGACGTGCACTATCGTTATATTGATTGTCGATAGGAATAATTAGCTGCGGGTTGTTATTTCTGGATATTCTGTGTAAATGAGAGTCGCGTTAAGATAAATGGGAACTGCGGATAGGATCGTGGCGTAGTTTGGTCATGTTATTGTTTGTGACACAGGTTTGGCCAATGTTGCTGAATGAATATAATTTTGCGCTATATTGAGCATTTCAAAATGTTGTAATAAATATAAGGTTTGTACATGAAATAACATAGTATACAAAGGATGGCTATAAGGATTTGTCTTCTCTTTTCTGTATAACCGGGAAAATAACAAAATAGAGGAAACTAACTCTTCGTCTGTCCGTGTGTCTGTGTATTTTGTATATGCAAAAAAGGCTTTAGACAAGCGCGGTCAAACAGGTCCAAAAACTTGTCCATAGAACAGTCTAGTCATTCTAGAAAAATTAAATTGTTCTTGACAGTATTTTTTATATTTGTTTTTAAAACTTATGTGGCCTACAAATATATTTTTTAACTTAAATAAAAATAAAGGAATAATTTTAATAAAATATACTTTCTACTTGTGGGCAGGGCCCATTGCTCGCAGAACTGTTCAAGAACCAGAACAAGAATTTGAACAAGTTCTGGACTGGCGACCGCGAACCGGAAGACTTTGCGTTGGAAGGCCTTCCACCAGGTGGACCGATGACCTGGTGTATGTAGCGGGGATCCGCTGGATGCGGAACACATTGCCGATAGTTGTTGACAAGGTACGACACCCGACGTCGTCGATTACGAAATGTATCGATAGAAAATGTAATCAGAGCCCATCACTAATGACGTGCTCCCGTTAATTCAAACAACACTACTTCATGTCAATAGTCATCTGATTTTGACAGGTGTGTAATGTTAGGGCTGACAGATTTAGAATTGGCAATATTTGAGTCTGACTGTTACATAATAGAAATTACTGAACTTATTAAAAACAATTTGGATGTAAGGCATTTTTAACCGACTTCAAAAAAAAGGAGGTTCTCAATTTGACTCGTATGTATGTATGTTTGTCTGCGATTTTCTCGCGTTGTTTGGCTGGACCGATTTTGATGCGGTTTTCAGAATAGTATTTGTTACATTCTGGAAAAAGTTTTGGTATACAACAAATGGACACCCCGTGACGTCATTCTCATGGACCCGTTAATGTATGTATATTTGTCCACACATTCCTCCAAAACCAGTAATTGGATCATGATCAATCTTTTTCATTGAGTATCTCTCAACTTAGGTCATAGTGCTAGTTTCATCAAAATCGGTTTGGCAGTTTTCAAGATATGGAACATACAATCGGACGCTTTAGCGACAAACAGCACGAATGTGTTAATTGAGTTATTATGGGTATTTTTTCAATCCTTTAGGTACCTTACTTTGGAACTTGCTCAAATTGTAGTGACGGTGAACCAAAACTAAAAACAGACAAATAAAAACGTATTCGTTAAAAAAAAACTGGCGTAAAAAAAAACACTAACAAGAGCAACATGACTTTCGTATGGAAGTCGGTGTCGTAAAATAATAAAAACATGAAGTACGAAAGACACCGATTTGTCAAAAGAAAGTTATGTTGCATGTTTTCTTCTTGAAATTGGTTCATTTTTAGGCCTATGAACAGATAATATAGCAGGGATCACAGGTACACTGGCAAATGATGTAACAAGACTGCCCTAATTACGATGAAGTAAATAGAGGTAACTAAGTGGGAAAAGTAATTGCAAGAAAATTTGGAACCTGGCATTGAACCTGGAAGAACAAATACTATGACACAAGCAGAGACGCAAGCAAAACCAGTAAAAATAATAGGACTACCACAAAAACTATGATCACGACAACATACACAATACACACACACCACAATATTCCTACCTTATACACACACAATATTCCCTATTACTACTATGTATGAACATTTTACGATGTAACTTCATACAGATGGGACACTATAAAGATTATGACAACTGTATTCTGACAATTAAAATGTTCTGCGAGTAATGGGAATACTTAACTCAGTAGGATTTTACGAGTATGGTTGACAGATATTCAGCGGGTTTCTTTAATTGCTTGGGATTCAGTCACTAGTTATTTTATTGTGTTATTTTAATAAGAATGTTGACGAAAAGAAATGAAGGTTGCCAGTATTTTTGTATGAAAATAAAAGAGATGAGTGCGAAATGGTTGGAATGGAATACATGACATTTTGATAGCGCATGTCAATCCTATACATTTTGGACAATCGTTATCGCTGATAAGACTGTCGATGTGTTCAGGCTCAGGTGTAAGTCATATGCTGTTTTTTTCTTACATTATAAATGTTTTATCGAGTAACCAGTAAATAGTAATTCGATTTTCAACTTATTGGTAAATAGGTATATTTTTCGTTTATCAATAACTACTTTTTTCTGCGGCTCATCCCACAGGACACGTGCATTTTCTGGGCAATTATCCTATGACACTCAGCGGTAGAATAGTTTTATATCACGGTAGAATTTGAATCAAACAACGAATTTTATCTCTTGATAACAAGCGTGTAGATTGACACGCTTGTCTGGTCATCGCAATGGCTTTGCATTAGAAAAGTGCCTAATATCCTCAGAAATGTAACATTTTACCAGACTTTGGTAAAAAATACCAAAACCTTTACCAGCTTTCCAACTTGACCATTCCCTAACTGTCAGCCCTGGAAGTAACCCGATATTATGTTGTACCATTTTCGGTCCGTTCCATATATGGGACAGATTGAATGGCGGTTTGTTGTGTAACCATATATTATATCGTAAGCTTTTATGGGGACAGTCCCATTCAAGGAAAAGAGTATCACGGTATGGGGTTGTTTGTAGACGTGTGCGCCGCCGCCGCCGACTTTTTTGCCACGCCGCCGCCGCCGATTTTCATATCGGCGTAAAATCGGCATGAGGTTTTTTAGAACTTAGTTTTAGGAAACACTACGACATCACTCAAACTCTTTACTTCTGACTGATCTGTATTATATTAATAGAAATGTCACCTACATAAGAACAATACTATATTGGCATTATTATCCCAGTGAGGATAAAAGAAAACAACCATCTGTTTTCGTTTATTTCTCTAAACCCACACTACATCCACACCGTCATCGGCTATGCTATCTATTAAATCTGCTACGCCTACTCGCTGGCACAGTACTTTGGCAATGCTGCAAAGTTTAATCAGCAAGTGCAACCGAAACCAGTCAACGCCTTGCTTGATTTGATGATCAGGAATGGGTGCTCATTGAATAGTTTTATATACCTATGCAGACCATATGCTTTTTTATTTTTTATAGGTTCGCACTTGACCACTAGCTCACCTGATGGTAAGCTATGATGTGGTCGGCGATGCAGCACGCTTGCCTAGAACAAACCTATTCACTCTTGACTGACTCCCAGGTTTTGGCTATCAGGCAATACAGACTCCGGCAGGATATTCCAATCCTTAGCTGTACGCACTCCCCGAAAGGTAACCAATAAAAAACCGACAGACTGGCAACTCAGCGCCGATGTTCAAGGCTCTGGAGCTTAGACTCGACGAGTATCACATTGCCGATGAGCGTATTGGTCCCTTTTTCGATCGACTCAAGTGCATTCAGCTGGTACTTAGAAGATCTGTCCAAGAGATGAGAGCAGTACACCACGCATAATCGAACTTGCGCTTGAATACAAGTTGAACAACTGTACTGGCGTGAAGTACCGTCTCACCTTTGTTAGGATCACCAACGTTTTGGCAGCCACCTGAGCTTTTGCCTCAATGAATGGACTAAAATTGAGTGTCGATGTCATCGTAACGTCAATTCGAAGCTCAAATCAATGTTCTATTATAGACACGGTCACATCTCGACTAAAAGGAGGCGGGTGGAGTTGGCTCATTTTAGCGGTAAAAAGACACGCCTGGGTCTTAGCAGCATTGAACTTGACCAGATTGGCATCGCTCCATTCGGAGACTGCCTTCAAGGACAGATTCAAGCGCCCAACTATGGCCGGCCTCCCGGAGAGAATGAAATTTTTGGAGGCTTCCCTGCAACAAGCACACCTAGTGAGCGGGTGTTTTCTGTTGCCAGCCGGTTTGACGGTGACGGCAAAAAGATCTCGCTTAAGTCCGACACGGGTCGACCAAATTATAATAATATTCACGACAATTACAGCCGTTGCAAGTAAGCCGTGATTAAAAATACTTTTATTTAGCTGTTATTGTCTTTTGTTTTTTTATGACTGATTCATAATAATGTGTTTTTTTTTCAAATTGTACTTGATTTTTTAATTGACCCTGATAATATTGTAAAAACAATTGGACAAACTAGACCGCGATCACCAATACGGCTGCCGCCAAAATCGGTCTAAAGGGGGGATCTTCTAGAGTATGCCATTCATATATGGAGTATGGCCATCGAGAGATACGGGGATGAGTTTGCCGTCTCCCTCGAAATATCGAAGGCTTTCGATAGGGTCTGGCACGAAAGCCTTATTGGTAAGCTTCCTTCATTCAATTTGCCCGGTGGTCTGTGTGGTTGGATTACAGACATCCTGAGAGATCGGTCCATTCAAGTGGTTATCGATGGCTGCATGTCGGACCAATTGGATATTAATTGGAGTCCCTCAGGGGTCGGTACTCTCAGCAACATTATTCTTGTTGCACATTAACGATCGTACCTACGAATGTAGACATCGACTCTCAATTTTGGCCCATACATTGAGGCTCAGCTCCTTGCGGAGATCCTTGCGAAGTTGAGAAGGTACTTCACGCCGGAACAGCTACTCGACTTGTATCAAGCGCAAGTTTGATCATGCATGGATTACTGTTCTTATCTATGGGACGGATCTGCCAATACCAGCTTGATGCACTAGAGTTGATCGAAAAGCGGGCCAAGAGACTCATCGGCAATGAGGCACTGGTCAAGTCCAGAGCCTCGAACATCGTCACCAAGTTGCCAGCTTGTCGGTTTTTTATCGCATATATTTCGGGGAGTGCACGATGGAATTGCATGATCTAATTCCGCCCAGCCCGTTCCATCATCGAACTGCCAGACAGACGTACGGCGATGCGTCATCGGTACATGATGGATATCCCACCCATACGCACAAAACGTTTTGGGAACACTTTTATTATGCGTACAGCTAAGGAGTGGAATTCCCTGCCGGAGTCTGTGTTTCCCGATAGCTACAATCTAGGGGTCTTTAAGTCAAGAGTGAATAGATTTTTTCTAGACAAGCGTGCTGCATCGATCGTGAAGGTCGACCACATCTTCGCTTACCATCAACTTTTTTTTTTTCTCTCAAATCTTGCAATCAGTCCTTCTGACTACAAGCAGATTTGTTGAACGGCTTACCATCAGGTGAGACAGTTTTCAAGCGCGAGCCTATACAAAAAAAAAACAAATAACAAACGACTGTTTTATAAAAATTCGCCGCGCCGAAAACACGCCGCCGCCGCCGACTTTTTGACCGGCGTCCGCCGCCAATGATTTTCTCATCGGCGCACACGTCTAGTTGTTTGTTTTTCTGTTAAACAAACATAGGTAGTAAGTAGGGTAGGGTGTAGTATTAAACGCGAAACATTTATTCAAGTTAGTGGTAGAATAAGCTAACAAGGTTCCTCATCAAATGCTTTTAAAGCAAAACACATTTTTGATTAATTTCTTATAGATATTTATAAAAAAGAAAATGTTTTTTCATTATTTTTTTTTGCATGTCGGGATGAATAACTAGATTCCTGCAAAGGATTGACTCCAAATGGCAACAGATCCAGACTACTTGACAGAAAAGGCGTTTGACTCCATAGATATAGTCAAAGAATTCCAACTATTTTAAAGGCTAACTGTATACAGCTGGATACCCATGCATAACATGGAGCGACTGCCTATCTGGCCTCCACAACCCATTAACTGAGTAACACAAATACTCCATCCCTAGCAAAATAATTCCTTTATTAAAAATATTCCACCAGTCAATTTCAAACAAATTGTATTCAGCTCTCGCCCTTATTCTTCAAGCCGAACGACAACTTCCGTTTGTTTTGACAAATCAAGGTACGGGCATACATACAGACACGTTGGATAAAAGCTTTTTTCTTACGAGAATTGAGATAACGCATTTATTAGATGAATTTAGGTTTGCCGGATACATTGATTGAAATGCTATCCTCCGTCCTATGTGGATGACGAAGCGGGATTAACAAGCAGTTGTAGTTTTTTGGAAACGAGAAAATATACGACATCACGCTTGAAGTATTCCCTGCAGGGGTAGGCACGATGACGGGTAGATGTGTACACGAGTAGATGACTGAATTAATATTAAACACATAAACTCACAACTTTTTTCCATGGGTGTAGGCAGAAACTACAGAACACCACCAGCTTTTCATTCTTACATACTCCTTTTGCTTTGCTTACATTAATACTTCATTTACGACTCGAGAATCAAACCCAGCTCATGTTCTATAACAACTATACTTACAGTTACAACCATTTTTTTTCCACATCAATTTTTTTGTTCACATACTACAATGGAAGTCGGATTAATTGTTATCATCCAAAGAAACGTCATTTAACAAAAATATATCATGTATCAAAATACATAAAGTTTATATTTGATTACATTGTAATCGTCGGTGTATCTCAAAGAGGAATGTAAGAAGAGGCAGGTTTAAAGATCACGACGTTAGATCATTGACCGACGTAAAAATGAGTAAATATTCACATAATTGCTAGGAAGTCGTGTGTGACAAAGAATCAATTAGGTTAAGGATTTTTTTAAACAATTACAAAAGACAGGTTGCCTCCATCTATCTTTTCAGCAACATCGTACATACGAAACAAAAACATACGACTTAAGAGTATCCTAAACACTTAAGGACACTTAATTTGTAAATGTTTCGAAAAATATTTAGTATTCTAGTCCAGAATGTTCAGAATGGCAACAAAATATCAATATGTGACAAGCTACAGCAAGGCAACTATATTTACTTTCCCCTGTAACATTATTTGACGGCTCTTTTCAGCATGCATGAGAGTTATAAAAGGATTATTATAATGAAAAGTTAGAAGTTAACTCACCACAGAACTTATGACTACATGGACCATGAAGTTTGAGCACAAGTTTGTCACAGATGTACGAAAACTTTGTAAAACAGATGTACGAGAACATAACATGTTGTAATGGTCTGGAATATCGCCGGTCTATTGTAAGGTTTAGTATTCGTTTCGTATCTGTATGAGAAGAGACCTGTGCCATCGCAGTAGGACACCAAAGTCGTCAAAATAAAAATCTTTTAAACAAAAAAAATAAACCGACTTCCAAAGCTAAACACTACATAGCGGCATAATACATTGTGATACAAGGGTGGAAAGTAGGTTATTGCAAACGAGCTGTCAGTAACAAGCCCGAGCCGAAGGCGAGGGTTTTTAATGACACAAGTTTGCAATACCCTACACACCCGTGTATCACACGACGTTTTTCAATACAGTTGTGGGAAATAGTAAAAACAACAAGAATTAAAACAAGAATTAAATTTGTTGGTCCATAAAATAAAATTAAGGTAAGTCGCCATATATTTTTCTCGAGATTTTTGGGGAAAAATTTCATCATGCGCAGTTAATGCCTCAGTTAAATATCGGGCAAAGTTAATCACTTGTACTTGAACTCATTATAAAAAATATAGAAATTTACATTATGGAAAATAGCGCGTTTTTGCAACTAGACTTTTTTTTTACAACTAAAACAGCCTATTCAGCCAATTCGATTCTGACAAATGTTGGTGTGAAAATAATTATATTAAAGCTGTTAATTAAATATGTTAAACAACCATCTAAAAGACTTTTGAGAATTCATTGCTAAGACGTACGGACTCATTCATTTTTCCTCGTATAAAATCTATCCCATTTTATTCTATGTATGAAAACTCCTTGCTACTAAACTTTTTTAAATTGACTTATAAATTTAAAACTAAACTGCAAAACGAATGATCGAGCGCGTAAACAAAAGTCACGACCGCGTAACAGAAAGATGCCTGTGCATAAGATTTAATTTTCGAATCATAACTATAGCCTCTGAAAGTGCGCCATGTTTAACAACTGTTTTGAAAAATAACTTTCTTTGCCGTAGTCGGTGTCTTGGTTACCTAAGTATTATTTTACTTCATCATCAGATCAGTTCGACCGTATCATTTTTTTCAGAACCATTTATTTAATCATAGTCGGTTAACTATTCGCGATATCTTATACCCGTTCATACTTATCATTCAGTTAGGGGGCCATCTGTGGTCATCTTCATCAGTTCCACATCCACAAAATTATACTTTCTAAGTGCAAATGATTGCATTGTTGATATTTAAGGAGTTCCCTCGATTTCCATGGGATCCCATCATCAGATTCTGACTTGGTGACAATGGGAACACCTCGGGAGTATACCCTTTCAAACGCCAAAAAATTTGCTTAATCGGTCCACAATTGACACAGAAATCGGTGAACATACATAAAAAAAACATACATACAGTCGAAAATAGAACCTCCTCTTTTTGGGCAGTCGGTTAAAAATATCTCGATTTTCCACGATAAGCTACCTAAAAAACCCTTTAAAAGACAACATTTAACAAGCATCTCTATAGTGTATTTGCATTGTAAATGCCGCAATGGAAACATGGAGGTTATATCATTGCAAAATGCAAACTTATACTGCGGTTGCCGTAATAAACTTTCAACTTTATTGCTAAAACAATAAAGTTGTGAGCATCGGTAATGCAATATTTGTCAATCTTGAAGTCCGTTGTAAGATTTATGTCGGCAGTAAAATAACGTGAATGGATTGGATGAATGGATTCCCACATGTGTGGAATACGCCTAGTAGGAACTGCGGATTGTTCTGAACTACAAAATGGCGAATAAAGGGACGATATTTGCGAGTTCCCCCCCGGTGGGTTCCCGCTTTGTCGATGCGGGGGGGCTCAGTAACCGTGGCTTGGTCACCCACGGTGAAGCGAAGAGGAACCCGAGGAGGGGCCGCTCGTCAGGGCTTTTGCCGATAAGCCGACGACGTAGCGGCCAACATGTAGGTTGCGGTGCTGCCTAGGCGACATCGCAACTGAGGCGGGCCGCGATGTCGTATGGGGACTCCCATACCCATACGATCGAGCGGCTGAGGGTTGGAGGCCGCGGCAGGAGAGGAGTGCCGGTATTGCGGTTCGCCGCTCTCCCTACCTTCCGCGGCCTAGACAGGGTAGGAACCGTCTGATGGCGGACGCGGTGGGGCCGCAGGGGAAGAGGAGTGCCGGTATAGCGTTGGCCGCTCTCCCTATCCCCTGCGGCCGAAAAATGGTAGGTGGCGGGGCCATTGACCCTGACCCGTCACAAGGGGACCAAGGGTGCCATACACGTGGTCGTCTGGCACCCATGTGCTAGTTTGGTCCCTGGGGTGGTCACGGCGCACAGTGTGTTCTGGTGCGCCGGTGATGGGGGGTATTCCCCAGAGGAGGGTCCGGTGACGGACAGCCACGGCGGGTTCGCGGTGAGTGCTAACGCGTGCCCGTGTTCCCGCCATAAGCGGCACAGGAGGACACCGTGGAGTTTTAGTGGGTTAGAGTCCCACATAACTGCGCTATCTCCCCGTGGTAGCGCAGTATGCATGAGCATTTCTCCACACTAAAAAAAAAAAAAAAAAAAAAAAAAAGTTTAGGTTAGGTTAGGTCGGTTCACTGCGGCGCGGAGGAGGACACGGCGCAGCACACCCTCGAGGTGTGCCCAGCCTGGGCGGAGCTGCGCCGTGTCTTGATCGATGTTGTCGGGCAGGACCTCTCACTTCCCAGTGTGGTCAACTCCATGCTGGGGAGTGAGGAGGCCTGGGCGGCGGTTGCCTCCTTTTGCGAGGTAGTGATGTCGCAAAAGGAGGCGGCGGAGCGTGCGCGGGAGGATGATCCTCTCGCGCCACCGCTCCGCAGGCGGAGAAGGGGTGGGAGAATGCGGTTGTTCGATCGTCTCCTCCCACCTCCTGGTGGTGACTAGCGGGCGACAGGCGCGGGGGCGCCTTTCGTCTGCATTGCACTGGTCACCACCCTCGAAGGGCGGGAATGGCCGAGCACGTGGTCATTCCCGGGCCCCTCCACTAAGGGAGGGGCGTGAAGGCCCCGCTGTAAAGGCGGGCGGTCGTCGGCGGAGGACTGGACGTAAAGGCTCTGCCAGTTTCCCAGTCCTCCTCCACTCAGAGACGATGCGGGAGTGCCGCTGGGTTATTTTAGTGGGTATACCGGAACTTTCCGGGGAGTCCCACATAGCCCGTCCCCATTCCCCCAATGGGCGGGTATGCGTAATGCATTTTTTCCCAGAGTGATCAAAAAAAAAAAAAAAAAAAGGTTAGGTCGGTTCCCTGGGTGACGCCCAATTCGGTTTTCGCCGAGGGCGTTCGACGGTCGACGCGTTGGCCCTACTCAGGGGCCACGTGCAGGAGGCGGTCGAGTCGGGGGGCGGAGTGTTGGCGGTGTCGTTCGACATTGCCAACGCCTTCAACTCCGTGCCCCACTCGACCATATTGGAGGCACTCTGGTACCACGGAGTGCCTCCATATCTGCGGGCGATCCTGGCCAGCTACCTGGAGGATAGAGAGGTCCTCCTGGTGGACAAGACGGCCAGGATCAGGCGTTACGACGCGGAGTCCGGTGTTCCACAGGGGTCGGTGCTAGGGCCCCCCTTGTGGAACATCGGCTTCGACTGGCTCCTGCGGGGCACCCTCCTCCAGGGCACGAGTGTCATCTGCTACGCGGATGACACTCTCCTCGTTGCCCGGGGGAGGGACTTTGGGGAGGCGGCCTGTTTGGCCTCGGCTGGCGGATCCTTGGTGGCAGGTAGGATCCGCCAGCTTGGATTGAGGGTAGCGCTGAACAAGACCGAGGCCGTGTTCTTTCACGGGCCTCGGCAGCGCTGCCCTCCAGACGCCCACATCGTCGTGGAGGGCGTCCGGATAGGGGTCGGGGCCCAGATGAAGTATCTGGGCCTCGTGCTAGACAGCAGGTGGCGCTTCGGCCCGCACTTCAAGGCTGGCTCGAGCGGCCACATGGTTTCCTCTCGTTCCGTTTGGTGCAGGTGTTGTCCGGACATGGTTGTTTCGAAACGCACCTGCACCGTATCCGGAGGGAGGAAACCCCGGCGTGCCACGACTGCGGCGCGGCAGAGGACACGGCGCAGCACACCCTCGAGGTGTGCCCAGCCTGGGATGAACTGCGCCGTGCCCTGAAAGATGTGATCGGGCAGGACCTCTCACTTTCCAGTGTGGTCGGCTCCATGCTGGGGAGTGAGGAGGCCTGGGCGGCGGTTGCCTCCTTTTGCGAGGTCGTGATTTCGCAAAAGGAGGCGGCGGAGCGTGCGCGGGAGGACGATCCTCTCGCGCCGCCGCTCCGCAGGCGAAGAAGGGGTGGGAGAAGGTGGTTGTACGATCGTCTCCTCCCACCACCTGGTGGTGACTAGCGGGCGACAGGCGCGGGGGCGCCTCTCGTCTGCATTGCACTAGTCACCACCCCGTCGGGCGGGAATGTCCGTGCACGTGGTCATTCCCGAGCCCCTCCACTAAGGGAGGGGCGTGAAGGCCCCGCTGTAAAGGCGGGCGGTCGTCGGCGGAGGACTGGGCGTAAAGGCTGTGCCAGTTTCCCAGTCCTCCTCCAAACAGACGATGCGGGAGTGCCGCTGGGTTATTTTAGTGGGTATACCGGAACTTTCCGGGGAGTCCCACATAGCCCGTCCCCATTCCCCCAATGGGCGGGTATGCGTAATGCAATTTTTCCCAGCGAGATCAAAAAAAAAAAAAAAGGTCGGTTCCCTGGGTAAGGATTTCTCAGCCCATGTTGTTTTACTGGGTACTATAGGGGACGTAGCCAGCGGCTAATCATTAAAAGGCAGAAATCACTTTTAACTGATATATTTAGCAAGATTTCCACAATATGCCTGCCTTAAGGTGACTTCTATCCAATTCCGACATTCAAGATTAACAAAAAAACATCTAGGGTTGTAAGTAGGTTGCCTTCTAGTTAAGTAGTCTTCACAGTACTTCCTTTGTTAATCTAATTTATGACAACCAGGGAAACTTCATTGCGAAAGTTTTAAATTGAAAACCGTAAATTGCATTACAGGGTTATGAGAATCCAATACTAAAACTGATAGCTTTTTAAAATGCGATGACTGATTGACTAATCGACCATGATACAACGATTTTATATACAACGATTTTACTGGAAACTTTTGTCCAATCACCAGTTCCAGCATTAAATTATACTTAACAGTCAGCCTCACTTTAGACTCTCTACTTTGTTCTGTAACAATATACGTAAGTTGGTTACTCTACGGTGCAACTAATTTGTACCTACTGTACATGTAGCATCTAATTCTGTCCAACCCTACATAAAGTAACACTCGTCAGTTCATCCAATGCCTTACTCAATAAAAAATAGACGCCATATTTGTGTTAGAGATTGCCCGCCATTTGCACAGTTGATTGGAAGAATAGATTTTTTAAATTGGATGTTTCCTTTGCTTATGTAGTACTGTGCTATTTGCATCCCAGACGGATGTGGTGGAAAATCGCAAATTTAATTTATTCTTGCATATGTTTGGTTTCGTTTCTTTTTATGTTTGGAATATTACGTTTAAGGTTTTCAGAAAAGCTTGGAGCAAAACAGATAAAGGTACGTCACTCGGAGAAACTAAAGGTCACAGATTTATTTAGGAGTTCTTTAACGAATATATAAGCAAATATTACTAAAGAATTATCGCACGAGAGTCAAATGTGGCGAATGGAAGATCTGATATGATCAACATATAATCAAATCGATTGGCTTTCGTTTGATTTTGACGTTACTGAATCATTTTCGTTGCAAAAAAAAGTGTAATCTCCTCAATTTCGCAAGCTTTTATTTAACTTGCATTGACATACAATGCATACTCATATGTAAGTGTTTTCGGATCAAATCTTGCAAAGCAGTTATCCTTAACCGATTAAGATGAAATTTTGCATACACGTTTAGTTTGAATGAAAATGCATGTTTAGCTAAGTGACATCATTCTAAATTCAATATGGCGGACGGCCCAAGATGGCAGACTAGTTATTTTTTTTGCACTGCCATGATATAGGTATCAAATGAAAGGTTTTGCTAAGAAGAATACGAAAAAAGTTTATTTAAAAAAAGATGTTTTGATGAATAATTTTATTTGCTACTAGGCTTCTCAGACAATGCCAAAATGTATGGGATTCACTTGATTCACGTGACATTTCGATAACGCTTTATAATCTCGTATATTTCTGAAGTTTTTCCGATCACTGTCGCGACTCTTTCATTGATAGAATAATTTGTCTAGAGTTTCTGTACTTTTTAACGAATCAATTTATTTATTCCTTGACATATGACGTGTGACGACATTTACACGTGTGTCCAACACACCTTTGACCATCTATCCCTGCTGTAATCTAGTTGACTGGCTGAAACTAGGCCACAAATATCTATGAAATTGGAAAACAGTCACATTGGTACTACCCAGGTTTTAAACCTTTATGTTCTATTTTTTCCTCTTGTTTTATTATATTTAGGTAAACATACACACGTCACCATGCCGTATAAAACTGATTTACATCCGCCACCTCAAACATCAGGTCCAGTTTCAGTTTAACGTAAAAGTTTGGCGAGTTTAGAATTAAGTAACACCTCTGTATTAAAATATCATTGAATAAACAAATAAAAAAAAAAAAGTTGAAAACCAGCGTCAGGCACTAGTTGTCTGGCATTTCTGCTGAACTGGGCCTTTTTGGCGCAGCCGTGAGGCACACTTTGCTGCTGATTTCTTACGTCAGACTTAGACTTAGTTTTACTTTATTTGTATTTTTATCTTATGTATTAATATGTTGTGTATTTCTGTGCTAAATAAATATATTTTCTTTCTTTCTTTCTTTCAAACCTACAAACTTAAGCGCTCAAAAAACAGATCCTTACAATTTATCTTCTCTTTTAACGAAAACATAATAAAACCCTTCCCCAAAATCCTCCAAACAACAAGTCAAGGTCAACACTTCAACAACCCAACAGCCAATTGCAGTCTTTCCTAAACAGACTGGCTGATAAGGCTGATAACCCCTCATCAAACGACCAGACTTTGCCATCTATCAGAATACCTTAAAGGGGCCTTGTTATCAAAGGGCTGGACAAAACAAGGTTTAACCCTTACATAGCAATGCTAATATTGACTCCGAAGGATCAAACGTACCTCGAGGGGGTCTATTCTGAGAATTTTACTGTAATTTGCAAAAGGTTGGGATAAGTGTGTTTGGTTTTTATTTTTCTTGGTTTCATAACTGTTTGAGATATGCGTTTACGTTGTTAATGTATATGGGGTTTTTTTTTGGTGCAGTCATTAGGATTGAAATTAAAGTGAATGAGTTTGGTTTGACAGCAGTTTTCTCTACAACTTTGTTTTCAACTATAACTTTTCGTTCGTGTCAGAAAAATATGATAAAATACCATGATGGAATATTGGGTTGGAGACTAACAAGCGTGGTGTAACTGATGACGGATATCAATGCTTGCCACTTCTATGAGATGAGGCTTTGGCCTTGCAGTGGTTCTTTTTAAGGCTTTGAATTCAATATGCCTAGATACATACTGGCAACATATCTGTGAAATAAATCTTTAAAACCGACTTGCCATAGAGACATTAAATCTAAACTATGCGTGGTCGATTACGAGCGATTCCCATCAAAAGTAAAGGCTTGAGTCCCAAATCCCAACAGTGGGAAATAAGATTACAGGTTTTTGTTATAGTTAGTAGATTAAAAGTGTTATTAGGTAGTATTCAGACTTTATAGATAAGTAGTTTTATTTTCATTGTTTTGTCTGTCACAAAATGGATTTTGACACTTTTTTACAGAATGTAACAGGAACAAAAATAAATAAACTGAATAGTTGTTTTTTTACGATTGTAGCCTCCACCCCATCTATTCCCACCTAAAACTTGGCAACTGAATGAAAAACGGGCGTATACTTTTACGCCCGTAAACGGGCGTATAAATAAGTTTTAATTTGTAAAACCAAACTAGATTAGCCGGAGGCACACAAATATTTGTAAGTCGTGGGTTACGGACGAATGTGGTCACTCCTGCAGGGATAGGTTCCTGTAGTTACAGGAAGCCGGAGATGGAAGCTGGCCGATGATTTTGAGGTGTGCTGTACGTTGATGTCTCTGGCAGCCTATATGGCGAGGCGCCAGCCACGACTCGCTCAGCACACCAGTGTTGTAGCGACAAGTGGGTATTCCGACTACGGCACACAAAGACTACCGGTTCACAGTACGGGTACTTCCGCAGATATTGATGCCGGAGAGAGATTAAGCCATGGATAACGATGTCATAGTTAAAATGAAGCCATAAAAATGATGCCGTAGAATCATAATTCGGGATTTCCACGCACAAATATAACGGCACTAATTAAGTCTGCATACTCGCATTAAGTCTTTTATTTTGTAGGTACTTACCATTTATTATTCCCATAGGTAATCATTTCACAATTATTTTTCTTCTAATTCAATAATATATGTAAGTAGCTAAGTACATAAGTAAGTCGATAGCCTAGCCACAGTAAAAATATACAAACAGTATGGAAACTACCTACAAACTTACTTTTACTTAACTTACTTACCTTTCTTTCTTTTTAACACAAAAATACGTGACCACTCGTCGCGACGCGGCACTTAGTACTGACATTACCTAGAAAGTGCACGAACGGTCACGTCAGTGTGCACGTTTGTGTGAGTGTGCTGATTCGAGCGTTTGTAGGTAGTTTCCATACTGTTTGTATATGTTGACTGTGGCCTAGCTTAGGAAACTACCTACTATGTTTTTTTAACGCGAGCGTAGGTAGGTCACTCATGTGTCACTTTATCACCCTATCCACTTATTTATTTATTAATCCAGGTATTTTACTCGGTGGAAAAAGCGAAATACCTACCCATTAAAAATTACGTACTAGTAGGTTAGGTATATATTTTTTTTTTATATTCTTGCCTTTCGGAGGTTCCAGGTTATTTAAAAAAATGTTATCTCAGGGTGCGTTATAGGAGAATTCAAGCAACCAAAAACATAAAAATACAGTCTATAATTACTGTCTGTCGTATTAAGTAAGTATTTGTACTATTTCAATCAAATATTTACAAATCGCACCCTTTTTACTTAAAAAAACCATCACAACGTTCGTGAATGTTTGTAACTGTAGTGTATCGAGTGTCGGCTGAACTCGAGGCGCGTAGGTATGACTCGCGTTTCGACCGTTTGTATGAAGATATAATACTGTTAGATATCATTACCGTGGTTCCTTTACACGACCTCAGGAAGGATAAACCCTTCACTCAAATGTTGTGACAGTGCCAGCCTCATGTTTGCCACCTTTTTACAATAAAATTAATGGTTAAAAGAAACTAAAAAACACGCTTTTTGACAGTAAAATATTTTTTTTGTCACTGCACTATTCTTAATTTAAATTTATTGAAAATTATTTTATGTTTTTAGTTTGGTTTTCTATTAAAGCGAGTTTTTAAACTATTATTTATTTTATACTTTTTAGTTCAATCGCTAATCCTGAAGATCCTGGAATAGAATAAATAATGGGAAAACTATTTGAATTATTGCATTGTCATCGGTCCTTAATAAGTGTGCAAAGTTTCAAATTAATACGACGTTTTAAAGGGGGTGAAAATCACTTTCAAAGATTCCGTTACATGGATACATACATAGCAAGCGAATAACAGTTTGATAAAAATTAACAAACACGATACAATCACATCCCGAATGACACCAACAGACGTACGATTATCGAAATAGGACCCCAAATGAGACCAACACGTTGGGTTGACAGAATTCAGAACGAGTAGTGTACCCGACCCGGGCTAAAGGAATCAAATTTGAATCCAAATTAATGTTTGTATGTATAGTGGTTACCGAATAATATACGGGTCTTTGAGGTTTTTAGCTCGGAATTAAACGTTCTGATCTCTTTTTGTATGGTTATGTTATGGTCGTGTTGAGAGGATGAATGAAGGCGGGTTACAAAAGGAATATTATATTACAACCCCGATTTTATGAGTCAGAAGAGATGACCTCAAAATGGTCGGTCCCGTGACAAAAACCGCGGTAAGCGACATGTCTCTACGTTAGTATACTCATAATCTGCTTAGACTGCAGCTGAATACCAATATCTTACGTGGAGCGACCGTCTATCTAACTTCCACAATCCAGTTACTGGATGGTACGATATTCCTAGGTGAGACTGAATGGGAAACATGAGAGAGCAGTGGTGGCCCATTGGTAACGGCTGCGACTTGCAAGTTGTAGGTCATGGGTTCAAACCCAGGCAGGTCCATTCGTTTTTATAAACGATTTCATCAACACTGCTCTCAAAACGGTGGAGGAAAACAACGTGAGGAAACTGGCATGTTTTAGAACCAACAATTCGAAGGCATGTGACATCCACCAACCAGCACTAGGCCCGCATGGTGGATTACGGCCCATTCCCTCTCACAGAGAGGATAACTCCTCGCACAACGGACTTAATGTGAGTCTAAGTGCGGAAAAGGGGGTCTCTCTATCCTATACCATGGGTAACATTATGAGATATGACTACATGGCAACAGATTATTCTAGGTCTTCAAAAAACACTTAATATAGTCCATGAAGTGACATTCACAAAAAAAAAGAATCAACCTGTTTAGGGATACTTTAATGTCAAAAACAAATTGCCAGTCTTACACGAATAACATAAAATGTAATTAATTTGACGGGATGTTTTGTTAAAGTGGATTAATCGGATCTAATATATTGACGATCGCCAACCCGCCTGCCAAGCGTGGCGATTACGGCAAACCCCCCCAAATCATGAATAGCACAGTTAAAAAACGGCCCCGAGTGCCCGGCAGCCCGTCTACCCTCGACTACGGTAGCGGTCGAGGTGATGACGTGGCAAGGGGTGCGAAGAATCTCCAGAGTGGACCCGGCTACCCCAATAAACACCGACGACTGGACCTGGCAACGTACAACACGCGAACACTCCGGACCGACGAGAAGATAGCCGAACTCGAGGAAGAATTGAGCAGATTACGATGGAGTATTATAGGGTTATCTGAAGTCCGAAGAGAGGGGGAGGACACGATAATCCTCAAATCTGGTAACCTGCTTTATTTCCGAGAGGGTGACCGGCAGTCCCAGGGTGGTGTCGGGTTTATCGTCCACAAGTCCCTTGTGAACAACGTGGTGAAGATCGAGAGTGTGTCGACCAGGGTGGCGTACCTTATACTCAGAATATCCTCAAGATATTCGCTGAAGGTCATACAGGTTTACGCCCCAACCTCGGCACACCCCGACGACGAGGTAGAGACCATGTATGAGGATATCTCTAAAGCCATGCATGGTTTCAAAACTCACTTCACCGTTGTCATGGGGGACTTCAACGCAAAACTGGGCAAACGAGACGAGGATGAGCTGCAAGTGGGGCAATTTGGAGTTGGACGTCGGAACCACCGGGGTCATCTACTGGCCAGTTTTATGGAGAAGGAAGGCCTCTATATGATGAACTCCTTCTTCAGAAAGCGTGAGCACAGGAAGTGGACATGGCAAAGCCCCGATGGTGGAACTAAAAACGAGATCGACTTCATCATGTTTTCCTTGACCTTTTTCCTATAATACTTACTAAAAATCTATTACTGATATGAAATAGAAAACAAGACCAAAAATGTGTGCTAGGGGATATTACGTTATGTAAACATCAGGAATCTTTGGATGGTCTGTATTACCTGGTTTTATAGAATTCGTAAACATGTGGTTTATCTGTGTTTTGTTTGAGCGTATCAGTAGTGTCAGCGTATTTTGTGCCTTTTGTTTATGCACATTGCAAAATCAATTAGCCATCATCTCAGAACTCACAAAAGGTTTCTTGCACACAGTCTATTCTTCGTTTCTTTGATCTGCCCATACTCCTCCACATTCATATCTACTTAAAACTTCCCTCACGACACGTTCCTTATTCGTCTGCATCACGGGCCCATACCGTGATAACAGATTTCCACACAACTTGTCGGTCACCAGTGCCATTCCAGATTTTCTCTAACACTTTGGTACTCTTACATATTTCTTCTACCTTTCGACTAACACCACACAAACTCTGTAACCCTTTTCATCTCTGTTGCTTGCGTTCCTTTTACGTAACTTTTCGTTCATCTCTTTTTTGGCCAAGTTAGCCTGACCTTTTTGCGTACGAATTAGATTAAAAATAAAAATCTTTGATAAAAAGCAAAATCCAACATTATATAAGTTTATTGTAACATTTCACCACTACAATAAATAGCACACGATAACTCTTACTTCCAGGCCCAAAACTTTGATAGTTAGCTCCTAAAGTTAGATAAACTATTTGCCTATGACTACCCGACATGGCTGTTGAGGTCCGCCTCCACCCTATCTCTTGAGGCGCCGATTCTCTTCAGTAGCTGATTTTAAAATGATAATCACGTCTAAACGGCTAGTCGTAGTTTTTTGGAAAAAATATATGTTATATTAGACCATTTTCTTAATAATTTCATTTGAGCAGAATTTGAGTTTTATTCGTATAACATAGTGTAATTAATTTGTAAAGTTATGTCTAAAAAGGACCAAAACACGACCATCGCACCAAAACCGCTGGGCGTATTTTAATGAAATTGACACCATCTCAAAGACAATTTAATTATCTACATTTTGATCTGAAGCTTTTTTTTTAATGACATAGAATAATAAGGAAAGTACAAAAAACTACTAAATTTTGGGTCTCGCGGGTGTGAAACTATTACAGGGTTATTGAAATAAGTAATACGGACGCAGTGGAAAAAATGTAAAAACATTTAATATATTATTTTTACAGACACATGACATATATTTTGCTAAAACGATAGACAGAGAGTACTTAATTCAAAAAGAAAGTCTTCATAAAAATAGCCAGCGTTATACTCCAACACCCGCCCATAACGTGGGCATCATGGCATCATGCCACTCCAAGCTGACGAGTTAACACCTCATGTTTGACACAGCCCAGGGGCTTGGTGAACATGGCACATCTGCTATCATTTCAGTTGCAGGGATGTATACAATTTCAACGTTAAATCTAGCAATTATATATCTTACATAGTGAAATCTTATTTCGATATGCTTGCTTCTTCTATGAAGAGTGTGATTGGTAGCAAGCTGTATAGCAGATTGATTAACTATTTTACAACTAGTCGTCTTTAACAATTCCTTAATTAAAGCTTGCAGGAACACCGCTTCTCTGCTCGCTTCGCTCCGCCTCGGTGGACGAAAGCAATATGCACGACTGTTTGAAGCTACCCCAAGATATCGATACCGATCAGGGTCTGAAGCCCAGTCCGCATCAGAATATCCTTCAAGAATGGGACTTTCATTCGATTTGTTAAATACTAAAGCTTTTTGCTTTGTACCTTTAAGTTATCTCAGTATACGCTTAGCTTGAATCCAAAGGAATTCCGTATAACAACTATTGAATTTACCTAAGTATGACACGGCAAACGAAATGTCGGGGCGAGTAGTTACACATAAATACATTAGGATAATATTTTTGTGTTCACCAAAAATCTAAAGGTACATCTATGTATGCATTTCTAAAATATTGATCTTAAACCCGTTTAATTGTTTTACTATAATTAAACTACTCGGCCACCAAAATATGTTGCATCAAACAAATTCCAAATTAACACCAAGATATAACACTTTTTTATTGTAGTGCGCTGCAAATATTCTATTGTAACAATAACTATTTTATTCTTCCCCGAAAAATACTGATCGTGCACCAAATATTAGTTAATCTACGAATAAATTATTTTCAAAGAATCAGTCCAAGAGCGAGCGAAGCGAGCTCGGGAACTTAGGGCACCCCGACACGGACAGGTTAGGTTCGAACGAGAATACGGGAGCTGAAGTGAGCGAGCAAAGCGAGCGAACTCAGCTCCCGTCATCTCGTTCGTGTTAGGTTAGTTTTGACCCTGCAGACAGAAATAGGAGCCCCGCGCAGCGGGGCTACGTCGACTTATTCGAAAACGAACACTAAACTAAACTTAACTAAAAAAATAAATGCTTGTTTTTAAAATTAGGTGTATTACTATTTTTACAAATTTGCAACAGTTGTTAAATAGATGCTCGTTATGACATATTTTAATGAACATATTTTGGTGCACATTCAGTATATTTGGTGGAACACAGGCAAAATTAGGTAAATGAAATGGGAATAAATTGAAGTACTTTTAAATACCATCCAATACATTAAATAACGAGTAGATAGCTCCTAAAAACAGCACGAAAAACGCTGGCCATTTTTATGAAGGCTTTCTTTTTGAATTAAGTACTCTCTGTCAGCGCTGTCTCTGTCTATCGGTTTAGAAAAATATATGTCATGTGTCTGTAAAAATAATATATCAAATGTTTTTACCTTTTTTTCCACTGCGTCCGTATTACTCATTTCAATAACCCTGTAATAATATCTCACGCCGATTTTTTGGTCAGGGTACCGTCTTAAATAGGCTTAGTTCAGCGGAGTTGTGGAGAAAACGATTACCTGTCAGATTTAGTTTTGATAAACGGTGATTGGTGTTCAAATATGTTAGAATAGAAGATTTAGGATTATCTTGTTTTAATTTTCTTTTTTTTAATTATCTTTAAGCCATTTTCGACCACATGGGGTTCGGCTTTTTGTCTAATTGTATAAACTTAAGGCGTATATATTCCCCAATGTTAATGCAGTACGGGTCGTGCACCTGCTCGGAACCAGAATATCAATATCAAACCTCCTTTTGGACAGTTTTGTTTGCAAAATATCTTATATTTACTAATGCTATTTCAGTTATGAAGAAATTCTAGCCATCAAATTTACTGTGTACATTTTTTTAAATATTTAAGTCGTTTTGGAGGAGTATCCAAAAGTAGCGAAAAATATTGTATTGTTAATTATTTTTTAAAGCTTAACTATTTGTTATACGAAAAAACTATGTTTCACAAATAATGTACATAAAACAATAATAAAAATGATTTTTTTCAAACCTTTTAACCTAGTCGTTACTAAGGAGTATGCTTTAGAAAGTTACTGTTTTATAGTACTAAAGTGGTTGTAGGTCCTTAAACTCGTTCATTTATTTCAATTAAACCAGATGCTTGAATTTAATTGAAATGCAGCGACTCCCTATCTGACCTCCACCTTTGAACTTAATTTAATTACCGAGTACATACCTACCGGGACTTTAAGACTTTCAGTCCTATAACAAACGCAAAGATCTAAAAATACAATAACCCTTTTACTATCCCAGACTAATATTAATCTTCCGAGAAAGAATGCTCATGTTCTAGTACACACAAATATGAGGACAATCACAAGAAAAGACGAATAACCCTTTTAAGGAGCAAAAAATGCGTAGCTTCTACGTACTTACGCATTCAAATAAGATTAAGTTTGATTCCCACAAGTATGCCTCACGCTAGATTAGCAGTAACATAGAATAAATATATAAGAGAAAGATAAGTTTTAGGGTACCGTCTGATATATTTAGTAAATTTAAGATGAAATCTGGTGCTCCAGACAAAGTGACAATCTATCAGTAATAACGATTGTCATAACTCCAAAATGTTTTGTACTGACCACATGACATTTCAGTAGCGCAAGTCAATATATACATTGTGAACTTTTAATTGTTAGCGCTGGTAGGCTCTCACTTTGCATAGACCCTCTCCTGTCGTATTATGACAAGAACGTCACATTCATTGTAAGTTATCTTAAAAAAAGATTAAAAGACTGCAATAAATCTTGTAGTGCTGTCAAAATTAAACCGATTTTCTTGGGAGGTTTGTTATGCAAATTAACACGTACGCGTCAAAAAATGTGGCTCATCAAAAACTTGAAAATGACATGTCATAGAAGCAAAATAAAATCTAAACTATGCGTGGTCGATTACGAGCAATTCCCATCAAAAGAAAAGGCTTGAGTCCTAACTTCCAAGAGTGCGTTTATACATTACGGGTTCTAGCTATATTAAACGGTCACCAATCAAAAGTTTCGTCAAAAACTCCAAACTTATTAAGCTATTATTGTACCTACTAATTATCATATCAAACAACCGTATTAATAACTTAATAAGCGAATCTATCATCGTATTTCTTGGCGGTCTTTGTTTGACCACCAAGAAATAGGTATAATTATAATTATTAATAAATCAATACCGACAACCATTATGTTCATAATACTATCGATTAATATCAAAACTTTACTTACAGTTTTTGTTTTCACTTAACCGGCGTTTGTTAATATTAGTAGTCTATAAGTGCTATTAGGTAGTGTTCAAACTAGATTTTTTTCGTCTGTCACAAAACCCGTATCGACACTTTTTTACAGAATGAAACCGAAACAAATCAATACTAAAAATGCACTAAACAGCTGTTTTTCGCGATCCTAGAGTTTATCCTTCACTCACATGATGTGATAATGCCAGCCTCATGTATTTCGCTTTTTACACAATAAAAAATATCACACACGAAACAATCACAACTCGAATAATACCAATAGACGCACGGTTGTCGAAATTAGGACCACAAGTTTGACCTTTCGTGCGTGAATCCAAAATGTTGGATTGACAGAATTCAGAACGAGAAGTGTACCAGATCCGGACGAAAGGAATCAAGTTTGAATCCAAATTATGTGTTGTATGTATAGTGGTTACCAAGTATTATACGGGCCTTTGACATTTTTAGCTTGGAATTAAACATTCTATCTCTTTTTGTATGGTTAGACGGTTTGGTCGTGTTCAGAGGATGAGTGAAAAGCGGGTTAAAAATGGAATATTTTATTACAACCCTAATTTTATGAGTCAGTAGAAATGACCTTAGAATGGTCGGTCCCGTGACAAAACGTGCGCATGTAAGTGACATGTTTCTACGTAAGTATACTCATAATCTGTTTGGACTGGAGCTGAATACCAATAATTATTTTACGTAGAGCGACTTTCTATCTAACGTCCACAACCCAGTTAATGGATAATTCGATATTCCTAGGTGATACATAAATGGGTAACATGAGATTTGACAGCAGATTATTCTAGGTCATCAAAAACACTTAGTCACACATCTAGTCAATGAGGTGAACTTTCACAAACAAGAAAGATTCTACCTATACAGGGATACTTTAATGTTGTCATTGTTGTTGTTACTAATAAATAAGATTTTAAAGTTTGTATCTGATTCATCTTAGAATATTATGGGTTCATGCCAGTGATGAGTAATTAAGAATATGAGTAATGAGGGAACATAATTATCAATTTGCAATTTTCCGAGATGTCCTATTTAATGAGCCTAAAAACAATAAAACTGATGAATTGGCATATTCATCAGTTTTATTGTTTTTAGGCTGGTATTGGTATAAAATGTTAAAAAAATTACTTTACCAAATTATAATTCACAAAATAATCTAAAATATCAAAAGAAGGCAAAGGATAGATAAAATAAACATGAACGCCGTCGGCTTGCTAATCAAGAATGTCGAATGTTAATTAGTTTCGGAACTTACAATCTGACGTACAAACGCACAGATAGATTTAAAGGAGCTTGTTTCTTACAAGTAAAATAATGTTCCTTGGATTTTAGGTTAGGTTAAAACGGGCTGGTTTCCGCAAGTCCACGACCAAGTGCGTATTTTCCTTGGATTTTTCTTTTAATATTATTACTACTAAAAATCTATTACTACCATACAATAGAAAACGTGACGAAAAATATGTGCCAGAGGATATTACGTTATGAATACATTAGGAATGCTTAGATGTCTGTATTACCTGGTTTTATAGACTTCGTAGACATGTAATTTATCTGTGTTTTAATTCAGTGTATTTTGTGCTTTCTGTTTACGCACTATCCATTATCCATCATCTCAGAACTCACATAAGGTATCTTGCACACAGTCTAATCTTCGTTTCTTTGATCTTCCCATACTCCTCCACATTCATATCTACTTAAAACTTTCCTCACGACACGTTCCTCATTCGTCTGCATCACTGGCCCATACCGTGACAACAGATTTCCACACAACTTTTCGGTCACCAGCTGCCAGCAGCTCAGCTGCATGCGTTCTTTTTACGTAACCTTTCGTGCATCGGCCTAAATTATATATATAATTATACTATATCGGTATGTATAAAGTTGGTCATGCATGGTTATTGGTTTCATGCAATAGCGAGACCAGGGAACCCATTCAGACTTTAGGCTGAGATGAGGTTATCTAATATGAGCCCAAGAGGAACAAGTAACACCATCATGATTTTAGCCCTAAAGACTTCCATAGCAGGTTCGGATGTAATGTTGGGGTTTCGCAAAGCAGACAACCAGTAGGTCTAAGTAGGATTTATTGAATGTCTCATTAAAAACATACAGTACAGTTACAATAATGCGCGTTACGTAAAGTACATATTAAGCATTAATATGATACCGTTTTGTTAAGGGTAATACTAAGTAGATTTACTTAAGGCTAATACACTTCACCTCCCGCGAAAGTGAACACTTCACCTCCCGCGAAAGTGAAAAAAATAAAAAAAATCATACATAGTTTTTTTTTTTTTTTTTTTTTTTTTTTTTTTTATTCATAATAGGGTCTAGTCCTATTCTTATGCACTAATTCTATTTTATTATTCTTACTTATTCTAACATTACAACCTAAATCTTCTATTACTATATAAGGACCTTCTAATATCGCATCTAATTTCCGACCTGTCTCTTTTTTCAACAAAATTAAATCATCTTTGTCATATATGAATGGATTCATGGATTTGTCATACAAACATTTTCTTCTTAATTTACTATTTAAAAAATTTTTCTTTGCATCGGCATGAGCTAACTGTAATCTATACTTTAACTGTAAAGGATAGTTGTCAATATTGTACAATGGTTCTAACGTATCAGTAATTCTACTGGGTATTCTACAAAGTTTGCCAAAAACAAGCTCATGTGGAGTGTAATTTGTTTCGCTATGGACTGTGTTGTTGAAACTAAAACACCAGAACGGTAACCAATAACTCCAACCGTCTGTGTGGTTTTCACACTGAATCCTTAAAAATGAACCCAGGGTTTTGTGCGCATTTTCAAGAGCTCCAATGGACTGGTGATGGTAAGCTGTTGAGGATAACTTTTCAATATTAAGAAGTTTACATACCTGTTCCATAGTTGCTGATATGAACTCTGCTCCACGGTCAGTCGCTATGATCTCAGGAATGCCAAAAATTTAAATAAAATATCTTACAAATGCATCTGCAATGGACACAGTTTCCTTATTTTTTATGGGAACAGCTTGCACATATTTAGTTAATTCACATTGCATAGTCAATATATAGCAATTACCGTCAATGTCTCTATCCAAAGGTCCTACTAAATCTAAATAAATTTTCTGAAATGCCGAGGAAGCCGTTGTGGTTAGTTCCATCGGCTGTTTTATATATCGAAAATATTTCGATTTCTGACATTTCGTGCATTTTTTGACATAATTCTGGACGTCCTTATCGATACTTGGCCAGTAGTATCGTTTTTTAATCGTATTTACCATTCTACGGACTCCAGCATGACCACTGGATGGTAGCAAATGGAAATCGTTCATAATAATTGTCTTTTCCTTGTCGTCATTTATTTTCTTAACTCCTCGCAATATACATACTCGTGGTCCGGACCAATGCGTGAGTGAAGATATCTCATCGCATATACTCTTTATAAAATCAATATTCTCTTCGTTTTTAATTATACAAACTTCATCGATACGTATCTTTTTACAAATATCATTTAATTTCTGTACAAATTCGGCTCGCGAGAAATGTACCTTGAAATCAAGATTTATAAACAATTCCTTTTTATTTGCAATAAACGCAAAACATTCAATTTCCTCTGATATCTGGTTTTTTACTCTCAGCTTTTTTAATTCATTACCTTTAATTAAGCACATTTCTACGGAGTCTATCGGTTTTCTTAATATATCCACAACTCTTGGTTGATCAGACCTATTGTTAGTGAATTTACTAGGATCCGTTGCCCCAGTTTCATCCTTATTATCATCACACAGATCGTTCATTCTCTTCTTCTGAGCTCTAGTCATCATAGCTACAACTTGTTCATGCATACTCTTTAGTTCATCTGATGTCATATACATTCTAGACAAAGCATCCGCTATTACGTTATTTTTTCCTTTTACATAAACAATTTTAAAATTATATTCTTCCATAGTTAATCGAAATTTGAGTAATCTACTAGAAGGATCTTTCAAACTAAAAAGGTAAACCAAAGGTTTGTGATCCGTCATTATGGTAAATTTTCTTGCATATAAATACGGCCTAAAATACTTTAAGGACCATACTATCGCTAGAAGCTCTTTTTGAATAGTAGGATAATTCTTTTCTGCTTTATTTAGCGGTCTACTTGCATAAGCAACTGGTCGAAGATCTTTATTACACAGCACTGCACCAATACCTGTGCCTGATGCATCTGTTTGTAGCACAAATTCATTGTTATCAGAAAAATCTGGATATTGCAAAATAGGTGAAGAGATTAACGCATTTCTCAAAAACTCAAAAGCACTTTGACACTCATTACTCCAAACGAATGGTACATTTTTCCTACATAATTTATTCAATGGCATTGCTATATCTGAAAATGACCTTATAAATTTCCGATAATAGTTACAAAAAGCTACAAAGCGTTTAACTTCGTCTGAACTTTTAGGTGTTGGATAATTAACTAATACTTTAGTTTTGTCTGGATCAGGCAAAACTCCTTCTTCAGATACAACATGGCCTAAATACAAAATCTCTTTCTTTAAAAATTGACACTTTTGAGGATTCAATTTTAAATTGACTTTTCTTAATCTCTCCATGACATTAACTAAATTTTGATTGTGATTATATAGATTTCTTCCAAATATTATCAAATCGTCTTGATAAACTAAACATTTCTCATTGGTTAGACCAGACATTGCTACAGACATCATACGGCTGAAAGCACTAGGGCTTGTCTTAAGGCCCATAGGTAGGCGTTTCATCTGATATTGACCTGAATTCGTAGTAAATGCTGTAATTTTACGACTCTCGGGTTCCAAGGTCACTTGATAATAACCTTGGTGAAGGTCAAGATGACTGAAGTAAATAGCACCAGATAGGGAATCTAAAATTTCTGTTATATTGGGTAACGGGAATTTATCATCACAAATAGTTTCATTTAATTTTCTGTAATCTATCACTAACCTCCATTTCTTTTCACTTTCTTCGCTACTTCTTTTTGGTACTAATAAAATTGGACTTGACCATTCACTATTCGACTCTTCTATAATATCATTTTCTATCATTTTACTAATTTGCTTATCTATTTCTGGTTTCAATGCATGTGGCAACCTATAAGGTTTAACATAAACGGGTGTTGAATTTGGCTTTAAAATTATAGATTGTTCATAAATGTTTGTTGTAGTTAATTTATCTCCATTTACATAGAATTCATCCGCATATTTCGTACATATCGCCTCTATAGATTCTTTTTCTTCTCCATTTAAATGACTTAAATTCAATTCCGATAATAACGATTGAACTCTAGGAACATTAATGTTGTTATGACTAAATTCACAAACGTCATACTCACTCAAAGATTTTAAATCAGGAGTAAAGAATGGTAAGGTAATGTCTTCCTCACATACGTTTAGTATTTTAACAGGCATTCTATTATTTATTACTTTTGCTATCGTATTTGCTAAAAATACATTGTTCGTTAACTCTCTTCCGCAAACAATCACATCTTCATTCATAATCTGATCCACAAAAATAAAATGTATTGACTCTGACCTAGCTGGTATAGTTAAAGTATTCCTTATCCTATCACTTTCATCCACTAAACTAAAATGATATAATTTCTCATTCTTAACCAATGATAAAATATTCGAATTTAAATTAATATTTGCTTGAAACTTTTTTAGAAAATCTAATCCTATGATTCCATCAGCTTTTAATGGTAAGGAATCAAAAATAAAAAAATTGTGTGAAAACGTTTCGTTGCCATTTCTCAGAATTAAATCTACTGAACCTTTAGATCTACGCTGTCCTCCTATTCCATTTATTAAAGTGTTGTCTCCATGAGTAATACAATTTCTCGGTACTGTTTCATATTTTATAATAGACAATGTAGCGCCAGTATCTATTAGCCAATAATATTTAACATTATTAATATTAAACGCTACGTATTTAGCATTGCCATTACAAGATAGAATTAAATTTTTAAAATCGAAAAAACTGATTTGGATTTTCTAAATCTGGCTTGGGTTTATTATCACCTTGTGATTGTGCCTGTGGTATATTATTGTCAATATGAACACGTTGGCGTTCAGGGTCATGTTCAACAGAATATACACTTGGACCTTGTCTTTGATTTCTAAAATATCTTGGACCTCTATTACCTCTTTGACCGTTTGGTGACCCACGGTAGTAACCTCTAAAATTACCACGAAATGCTTGTGGGTAAGCACCACTATATTGGTGACGAGAACCACGGTTATAATAGCTATATTGACCACGCATTCTACCTCTTTGATTTGGGTTACGGGAACCATGACCTTGACCATTTGGTCGTCTAATATTTTGATAACCATGTCCATTTTTAAACACATGCATGACGTTACCTGATGAAGACTGGCAGGATGTAGCCTCCTCATCTTTTGCAGCTTGGATGGCGTCTTTCAGGCTAGTGTAGTTTCGGGCGGAGATAATTGTGCCTAATTTGGAACTTCGCAGACCACCTGAAAAACGTTGTAGGGCAAGTTTTTCATTCAATGGCTTTAAAACTTTGAACGTTTCCGAATTTCCGTCTGCTTGGGAAATTGTTAATTCGGTGAATAATTTTTCCACTTCGGAGCCATATACTTCGACAGACCTTGAACCTTGTTGCACATTCTGCAATTGAGTCTGTACGGCAACAAAAGATTTTTTGGGCAATAGATGTTGTCTCAAATCGGTAATTAATTCTTTAACTGATGTATATGATGTAGAAATTCTCAATTTAGCACTTTCAGAGAGTCTATTTTTTAAAACAAATATAATTAATAAAACCTCACCTGATTTATCCAGCAGGTCCGCGTACATCTCTACTGAGTCTATCAACCGTTTAGTGGTGTCCTCAACACCGTCCATAACTGGAATTAAACTACAAGCCACTCTTAGGTCAAACTCCATTTTTTCTAAATTTACACAATTTATTTATCTCTTCATATAATTTCTTAATATCGTTAAAAATCTCTACTGCCGATGACAACTTATCATTCTTACTACTCTTTAACAATAAAATTATTTGAGTACTTTTATCGAAAATATTTTTAGCTTCCGTTAACTTTATCTCAATTACGTTACCTTTATACCTACTTTGTCCCTTTTTAATCAAATATTTCCGAATAGTTAACAATGTTTGACAATTATTTATTAAACTATCAGTCATATTCTAAAAATAGCATATCTACGTAAGTAGTTACACACGTAAGTCACAAACAAAGAATCAAGTTCAACATTATAAGGAAACGACACACAGGTTATCACTACGTTGCAGTTTTGCGCGCGGAGTATCAAGTTCACGTATAATCACTGCACTATCGAAGCTCGTTTAAGTTATTGCGTTATGAAATGTGACACTTGTCTATAAAATAATGAAACGCTTTCTTTATCTCACGATGACGCTGAAATGTGATGTGGGCGGTCCAATTTCAATTGGCAGGTGAAGATTCGTTGACTCGTCCTCGTATGGATGCTCTAATCCTCTGCATCGTGCTGAGCCCAATTTCCTCCTGCATCCATCTGCGATGGCACTTCTTGTACACACGTATCCAGATGTAGATGGCCAGTACCAGTTTACCAGCAAGAATGATGTAGGTCACGATGCTTAAGTGCTCAAGGTTGCTTCCCATGGTCTTCAATGTACCGTCATTTTGTCCTCCAGCAGCATTCTGGTTAAGGAAAACCTCTTCTTTCTCCACATTTGATCGACACATCGTAAAAATTTACTTGAGAAGAACTGTCCGAAAATAACGCCGAAAACTTTTAAATGAAAACGCGACAGTCTAATAAATTTAGAGCCCCTTGGCAGGCCTTGATGGCAGGGTCGCCATGTAATGTTGGGGTTTCGCAAAGCAGACAACCAGTAGGTCTAAGTAGGATTTATTGAATGTCTCATTAAAAACATACAGTACAGTTACAATAATGCGCGTTACGTAAAGTACATATTAAGCATTAATATGATACCGTTTTGTTAAGGGTAATACTAAGTAGATTTACTTAAGGCTAATACACTTCACGGTTTCTCAATTCAAAAACCTGGGGTTAGTTGAACTTACTGAAAACGAGCGCTTAACCAGTACGAAAAGTTTTTTTATTATTTTTATGTCCTTTATTCAAATTGTTTCTTATTATCTACATTTTTTCAATATTTTTTATAAAACATACACAAATTACTGTATATTTTTGTGGAGGGTGGTATAATAAGAAAAGAATAACCCACTTATCTATTAAAGACATTCCATCTATTTTCAGAGCAATTGACCCACAACGCCACAAAAGCGACACAGACGAAAAATCAATAACATTCATTTAAAATTGGCACAACTAACGAACGACAGTTCCTTTTTTTTAATAAAACAAAAATCACTAACTATTGCGGTGAGCCTCTAGTTAGACTGACAGACGAAAGGACATGTCGAAGTTTGTTCATTGCTATCTCGCATAAAAACACTCACCCAACAAAAATATCAACCCACATACAGGCTGTGTCGAAATTAAATTTCGAAAGTCCTAAATTCTGCCAAATTATAGAAATTGAGTAGCAAATTGATTCAACGTTTCTGTAAAGTAATGTTTGTGATCGGTTCGCCGTATTTGACGAATTTTTGATGTCGAACTCTCGATTATTTTCGAACCTTTCGATGGCTTTATTCGTAATTCGGGATCATTGAGCCAATGCTTTTGATTTATTGATACAAATTGAAAAGACTCGGAGAGCTCTTTTATCTTTGCTTAGCAATTGAATTACATCTAATTGGCGTGTTCATAGGAATTTTAAAGATTTTCACGATTTTATTTCGGTTGGAACGGAAAAGATTTTAAGTGTTACTGGAACAGTGATGATTGTCGGAGTTCTAGGCAAGCTTTCATATTAACCAGCACCCGATAGGTAGTTTGTGCCGCGTTTGCGTTGAAACCGATTTTTGTTTGTACTGATACATTGGAAAAGACTAAAGTGATGACAGAAACATAACTGATGTTTATTTAACGCTTACATTTGTAAATGAGCTTTTGCTTTGTAGTAGTTATGGCCTAGCTAAACTGTGACAACTATACCTAATTTTTCATAGCTGAAACGAAATTCTACAAATAAATATGAAATAAGCAATTGTATTCAATAGAACTCCAAATAAGTTCGAATTTGATTTCCTAAACATATTTATTACCCAATTGATACAATTTTTTACTAGTAATTCTTCTTGTGAGCCTCAATAACATTTAAAATCCGCTTTATTTTACATGATTTTTCTCAGCCTCACCGCATTTCGTAGTTGTCGCGTACTGAACATAAAATAGGAAACAAACATTGAACACGCCCTCGGTTTATACCGCACTCTTTCAGGTCAAGTGTCACATGACCGATATTGCCGTCTTTGCTTTTACGAAACCCACTACTTTGTTAATACTACGCTTAACCTTCGAATGTTATAAACTTACTAAAGTATTAGGATTAGTAAAGTAAACTATAGAGGGTTAAACTAAATTAGTTAGGAAAACTTCGCAAACTTAAATTAAACATATGGAATATCGGTTATAAGATTGTTTGAAATGTCTAAATGTTACTTTACGGAAAACGGTTTTAAATTGTGTTGGCAACCATTATTAAATTTAAGTAAGTTGGTTTAAGTCAGACAATAAAAGTTAAACAGTTTAACAGTCTCGTTATTTATTACATAAGTTAAGTACTAAATATTGGCATTAAGTAAAGTAATACGAAATATTAAAAAAGTTATCCAATATATCCACTTTTAAATCATTCATATTCACAATTTCTCTAATTCAATGGTAAAATTTAAAACCTCAAAATTTTTGGAAATATAAGTCTTATGTTAACGATTAAGAGCTAGGATGGTCGTAAATTAGCTGTTAATAGGACTAATCCCTTGTATTGCCGTCAGAGGACGCTTCGCCAATATGCCTGAATTAGTATTCATTGAGTTTGATTGTAACATCATGCAAATACAAGCTATGTTTCTAATAAGTACTATATTTTAGGTCCAAGGTCCAAAACTTAAATAGAGCAGCTGTTATAAATTTTGGGCTTAGCCGAAACAGGAATTCATTATTATTAATATTTTTGAGTGGTGTTTCGGACTATACTTTTTTTTATTCATTTAATCATCATTTAGTTCGTGTCAAAACAATAGATAAAGCAAAATACTATGCAATAAGCTTTAAAGTTCCTAGCCCTTCACTTATCTATTTGATGAAATCCTTTTACTTTACAACGCCACAAAGGCCAAGGAAACTTTTGACTAACCCAATACACAAAGAACGGCAGGCATTAACACCTAGCAACATTACTTTCTCCCTTGAAACTTCCTCAGGCTTTTTTCGGAGCGTTCGCCTACAATTTCTCAGAGACTTTAATACCTAAGGATCAATGGCTATGTTATATCTAGGCTGTCGCAATATTTGTTCATAATAAGACGCCGTCACAAAGGATCAACAATATCTTCGGGAGATAGAATGAGAGGATTAGCGCTTCGTCTTTATAAGATACTTCGATTAATATCGCAGTAATGACTTGGCGGGAATAGACACAAGTTTTGTTAAAGGATCTTAGAGCTTTAAGGTTTATGATCCGTAACGAAAAAGAGGTATTTCTTGAGCCTGAATAATAATTTGGTGAATAAACTAAAATTCTGGATGTGTAATGAAAAAAATCTGAGAAAACATTCTGTATGAACCTACAATTTGCGCAGGCTGAAACAAAGGTGTGTAATTGGATAATAATATTTAGTAAATTTTAGCTTTTGGTGGGACAAGCGGATTTTCGGGAGTATGTCCGGGTTAATACTTTTCATATTACAGTATCAGTATACCGACAGTAAAGATCAAAAGAGTTTTTTGTTGTATTTTTCCATGCCACAGAGCAATGCTTGTGAAAGGCATTTAAATTTAAAGGCATTAAAGGTATTATATTATAATAGTGAAAGTACCTATTCCCACTGATAAAATATCACTAGACTAATATTTCTAATGTCATAAAAGTAGTTAGGGCTACCAATCAGGTCTGCGGTATAATAGTTGTTGGACTTACATTTCTTTCACTTAAAAATATAACGAATTAAAATAGAAAATAATTTCAAGCTAAAAATAGCACCCTTGCAAATTTTACATTCAAAATGACTCAGTATTTATGGACACAGTAGTTATTACTCAGTCTTCCCTCTCATTACTGCAAAAAAATTCACTGCTGTGGGCTTCGTTTTTGGAAGACAGGAAAATGTATTGTAAATTGAATATTTTCTCTACGACGATGGGACGTGATGGTTACAATTGGACCTCCAGCTGGCCCAGCGCAGTACAGAGTTTTAAGCAAATTCTACATTCGAAATAAATACTTTGAACATTTTTTTTTTAATAATTTTAAGATTTGTGCAGAGATCTATAGTAAAGAAAACTGGCAGATGTCCCATTTTAATTACATTCAGAAGTTATCACAATCCTCGAATTGAGTAGTAACATAAGTACGTCAACATTTTTTCAGATACGTAATTAGGAAGGACTGATCAACTTTGTGGAAAAACCAACCTAATTATTTGATCGTTCTGTCAATTAACATCAGATATTTATTGCTTCGATATTATTCACCGTAAACGGTTGAATTTAAAGTTGAACTTTAGTTGTGTGCTACTTAATTAATTATTTGTTTTTTGGTGTAATGAAGTTCTAGGGTGGTAGGTGTAGGTAATTTGTGGGATAGTTTTAATGGATTTAATTGAACATGAGTGTCGCTTCCTGTTTTTATATGTCATAAATCTTTATTATAGGTTATCTTTATTATTTATAATAAGGTTTTAATAATATTGGTTTGTCAATTTGTAAATAATAATTTTCTCTATGATGAAATACTCGTAAAATACTAAAATATACTTTTATTAACTCTTGCTGCATCTGACAGGGAATTCCCGTATTTTTAAGGAACATTCACAATCTCAATTTGTCGAAGACAACTCTAATTTCCCTTCTTTTTGACAAGTTTTTGACATTGATTGTAGCCAATATGACATTGTGACTTGAATTTGAGCGTTTTTAAAGAATCAGAATTCTCCAATCTAAAATAATATGAGCTTTACACACAGGTATAATATAGTTAGGGTCATAAATCCCCAACAATATTATAGTAATCGCAAAAACATATAATGCTAATAAAAAATATACTTGGAAAATATCTCCTAACCAGACAATTGTAATTCTTCATTCCAAAAAGTAGTGGTTAAATCTCAAACATCACCCGACACAGAGAATGTTGGCAAACCCCCAGAATACGTCCAACAATGTTAGATTTTATTCTCGCCCTATTACAGATAACAATCGATCGCTAATATTAACTGTAGCAACCCTACGAGATGCTCTTGATTCAGGGTTAGGGACTCGGCCTTATTTACAAGCTGGTTGTGTTTTGTAACACAATGTGGGTTTGCATATCAATGAAATATGGATTGGAGGCAGATACAATAGAATTATTGTGCTGACTAGACTTATGTTCCAGTACATATTTACACAAAAGGTGATATTAGGTAAAACGCCTACTGCTACGTGTGCTGGTTTGCGGTAAGCGAAACTCATGGGGAGTTTTGCTTACCTCAAACCAGCACCCTTAGAGCGTAACACACAAAATCACAGTTTCAATGTCAACAGAATGAAATTCCTGATCCTAATTTCTTCTTGTCATGTTTAATTGTTTTTGCGACTGCGTGAATATGTGTATTAAGCAAATAACTCGATTAGCTGTTTTATGGTACACATCTCGTAAAGCAGCCTAGAAATGTAGGTAGTCTCTGGTTTTGAGCATATCAATTGCCAACCCCAAACCCTATCAGGTTAACTGACTCGGGATTTTTTTGGGTCTATTACAATTCCGCCGAATATCGTGAAGTATAAAAAAAAGCCAGATTGGTGCTAGAAACTAAAAAGCAAGATAGGGAAGTAAACAATCAAAAACTGAATTTAAAATGTACTGACTTTAAAGAAAACCGAGCCTTCTAAAAGTCGTTAAAAGTATTAGGGACCGGCAGCCTACTTTAAAAAACCACTGTACCATGATACTCACCTATCCCAAGGTACCCCCGTAAATCAGTAATGGAATAAAAAATAATGCCCTATTAATCTGGTGGATTAACTGAAATACTTTTACGTCAGTAAAAGTCGGGTAAAATAAAGATTCACGGTTAGGTACAACTGCGTCTACTGTAAGAATATAGTGTTCTAAGATTTTTAATGACAACTTCCAAACTTACAAACAATTTTAATAAATCTGGCTATAACTGTCTGATTGATTGAGTCGAGTTGAGGAAATTACTTAAAAAAACAACCAAGCTATCAACGATGGCCGTCAAGGGGCTCTAGACAAAGTGACTTTCTATCAGCCATCAATGTTGACAAATGTTTAAGATAGACCACATGGCATTCCAGTAGCGCTTGTGAATTTTACACATTTTGGCCCGATTTAGTTGCAATAATCGCGATTAGTTACGGTAAGAGAGTACTTACGGTGCGTCAGCTCGTGCCGACCTCCCACCCCCTATTCCAAATAAGCGCACGTACCTTCCACCAAGTATCCAACACAAGACCTCTTTCGCTTAACATCAATATTATATCCTAAGTACTCATATTTATATAAACATTAACAAACACCTCAATATTATAAATCTAAACTCACATGCACTAAAGTCTAAAGTAACAGAATGGCTGCTCCTTAAGGATTACTCTTACACGGAGTCTTTACTTACCTATCTTGTGTAAAACACCCATACACAAACCTTCTTACCATCAACACTCGCACACACGCACACCACTCATACACACAAACACACGACACACACACAAACACACACACTTATACCTACATACAATTTTAGTTTTGTATTCCATACAGTAGAATGACACAGTCCACTTGAGATAAGTTTTTTGTTGATCATTCTAAACCTTGACCGTAAACTAAACTACCTCTTAAAATACAGGTATACCCTAGTTTAAGAGGTAGAGTATTATTGTACAGAATTTGCAACATAAACTATAAAATTATTGTAAGACTAAAAGCTTATGTTTATACCAAATATCAAACTGTATTTGAAACTATGTATGTTTTTGGATAAATAAAGATATATTATTATTATTATATATTATTATTATAGTTTTATTGATGAAATCGGCCCTTAGACAATCGTTGTCGTTGACAGAAGGTAGGAGTAGAAGGAAGGAACACTTTGCTTAAACTTTAAGGTGCACCCACATGTCTCCAGATACAAAGATCAGGCTAATGTAAAATACACCAAGGATAGTTTTCTGTAATTAATAGGAATGATATACTTGTAAAAGTGTTATATTTAACCATTACAAAAATAAATATTTTATGTTTATCATTTCATTTGTGATACATTCAAATAAAGATCATTGGGTCGTCTTAAGGGCGGCAAAATCTTTCAAACGATCTCAATCTTAATATCTACACATCTAATCCAAAAAGTAAGGCTCACATAATATCCTCTTTAAATCCCAGCTTTGATCCTCAGACTCTTAAGGAAAATCTTACCACAAAGGTATTATTCAAATAAAATTTATTTCGTAAATAAGAATATTAATATTGCCACAAGTTTCTGAAACATAATTCAAAGTAAGTATAATATTTCTACAAGTTTTTGAACAGATCGTAAGAGCGACCAAGCAATGAAAAGGTTGGAGATGTGAAACTTCTTTAGTATGACTTTCCACCGCCGTTTTGACTCCTTAAGAATACACCTTGCTTTTTGCGAGCAAGGTTTATTGTTAAGGAGTCAAAAAGGCAGAACTTTTTAGTCAAGTATTCACAGTAATTTTTACAAAATTTCTTGAGATTTGCTCTTAAACAAAAAACGTTTGCAATGGACATAATAACGACAACTACGTGAGCGCTCGCTTTTGCTGAAAAATGCTAACGAAACTACTTCAAAAACTATAGTCTATACACTTACAAGCTTCCTCAATGAGATTCTCCTGCTGACTCTCGACGCAGTACTGCAGCACTATGGTGAACAGCACGCTAAAGATCACGTGCGACCTCGAGAACGACATCGCGGACAACACTAGCTGTTACTATCGATATTACGCACTTTTCGGTGGCACATCACTAGTACTTTAATTCACTGGTGACTGCACTTTCATTCACTTATGACAGCACTTTAATTAAATGGTGACTTGATGAGTGGTCCACTCTTGAGGATCCGTGTGATTCTGTAACAAAAGAAAATAAAGTTAGGCTGTTGCACCTAGACGTATGTAAGGTCACAATTCGACTTTAATCGATTTTTGATAATTTACCATTAAAACATAAAACTCAAAGATTTTTTAATCGATAATCGATTAAAAAATCTTTGAATATCGTTTTTTGTCTAAAATCATGACAAAGCTCTAAAATAATAAAATTAGCATTTGTCAAGTCATCAAGTGACGAGATGGGGTCAACCCATCTTTTCCTGAACGAGACATGACCTTACGCTGTGAGGGTAGAAAAAACAATCGAATACCACCAAGACGCATGACTGATTTCTTGAACAGACTACCATTCCAATTTTATTCCAACATGATTTACTACTGTTCTCAAAATCCAAAAATAAACTCGTTTGGACCCCTCTCGCATGTCCTCACCAAGACCTATATCTGGCCATCTACCAAATTAAATATCTTGAGAGACGGTCCCTCAGACTTCAGTCTTGCCGAAAGGTGACCTCAATGATCGATATCGAATCTACGGATATGTCTGCCATTCGATTGTCTTTTTATTTTTCGTTGTATGGGTGAAGTGTCTTTCGATTGGAAAAAAATATTGTTTATTTTCTGTTGTGATTTTCGCAGTATAGACCAGGGTTGATAATTTTAGAAACCAAAGAAGATAATAGTGGCTTTTTGTTCGTTGAAATCTCTACTTTCTCTGGTCTAAAAAAGATATACATTTCTGAATTTAGCACATTAATTTTGAGGTTATGTGAAAAAGTGTAAATATATACTAAAGTTGTAGATCTTTTTATTACCTACAACTTTGCCATTTAACTTTTATCCGTAGATGTTGTAGTTTTGCCGGAAATCAAGATAATTCTCTTTCTTTTCCTATGGGTTTCTTTGTAATATTTTATTTTTATTTTTTACAATTTACAAATGTTTCAGCCCTGGTCTAGTAAAGTCTTAACGAGTGATTATAAAAAAGTCACTATGTAGTCTATCCTAGCAAACAAAATTACGCGTAATTTATCTACGTTGTCGAGCAAATCTATTTTTCTAACATATGAAACAACTAGCTTCTGCCAGCGGCTTCGCCTGCGTTTTCTTATCCCAAGGGAACATTATACTGGGATGAAAAGTAGTAAAAAACCTATGTGCTATTCCAGACTTTAATCCATCTCTGTACCAAATTTCTGACAAATCCGTTCAGCCAATCTGGCGTGATTGAATAACAAACAAATATCCGTCCATCCATCCAAAATTTCGCATTTATAATATTAGTAAGATGGCGCACCTCGCAGGGCTGAGTCGTGGTGGCGCAATGGCTAAGACCTCGCCTCTTGTGCTTGAGGTCGTGGGTTCAAATTCGGACATGTACCAATGTGATTTTTTAAATTCATTTGTATATTCTATGTTTATCTGGGACCCAAACACAAATTATCCCGAGAGAACATATTCCCGAGATAAAAGTATCCTATGTACTATTTCTGACTATAATCTATTCTGGCCATTTATATTTTAGGTTTCAACTACATATTTGAGAATTAGTTTGCCTGCAAAAATAAATGTTTTCCGTACTTTGATCGGTTTTTATTTTACTTAAATGTTTTTTAGTAAAGTTTTTCAGAATTTTCTTCTTTTTCAGAATAGTATAAAATAATAACTATAAAACTTTAGTAAGTCAACCAAATCGCAGGGGCTGACTATCCGCCGGTTCAATAAAATCATCTTTGTATTTTTTAAACTCTAAGGTTCCCGCCGACCGTTTATCCTAGACAATTTTCTACGAGTATATTGTCCGTAACATTATCTATGAAAAAAAATTCGTCGCATCGGTGTCGCATTGTCAAGTCCCATCTTAATGTGGGAGCCAAAGGTATTGGAAATAATGGTATCCTTTCAAAAAGCTTCTAGTATGACGTAATTCAAGTGGTACTTCTGGATTCCCCCGCCTCTTGTCATCAGGAATTATATCCGGAATTCTGTTAATTCTTGTGCGCTGAATGGGATTTATATTTTTTGTAAAGAAAATTCACGAGAGCGAGGGCTTTTTGAATATATTATATGCGAAAGAGCCAATTTAGAGGCCGCGTTTACGTATCTATACCAATATTATAAAGAGGAAAGATTTTTTGTTGGTTTGTTTGTACCGAATAGGCTCCGAAACTACTGGACCGATTTAAAAAATTCTTTCACCTATGGATAGTTACATTATTCCCAAGTAACATAGGTTATAATTTTGACGGGAGTGAAGCCGCGGGGTTCAGCTAGTTAGGTTATAAAGATGGCGCTTTTATACTTTTGTGGACGTTATTAAAGTTGTGTAACGCTCAGTGTGGACGCTTAAGGTCAGGTTAGGCGCAGGTAGCGAGACCACGCTAACAGATGGTCAGCAGATGTGCGAAATGCACCCCGCCCCGCGCCCACGCAGGCCCCGGGCCCGCTGGCCTTCTAGTCAGTAGACTAGACATTCGATTCGAGTCGCGCACACTAGATAGATCGGGTATTCACGGTTCTAGCTCGTTTTCGCCATAACTATTGTCGTAGTTTTAAGTTCAGTTGTACGAGTAGTTAGTGTGATACTGTAATTAGCGCGTAAGAGCATTTATGTACAAAGTGTTGTATTAAAAGTGTTTTATCGTGGCATGAACCGAAATCGTTTTATTACGACACACCTAGCCGCCCTTATAGTTGTTTTCTTAGGAGATTTCGGTGTTTTGCCAGTTTATGACGATATAAAGTTGTTGTTTAGGAAAAAAGGCATTTAAAGGCACCTGCGTTACGTTTGAAGATATGTGGGCATTTATTTTAATTGTTATTTTGGTGAAATAAGGTTGAATATAACACCTTCATCGCCTGAAAATGTAAGCAATGGTTAATGTACACCCTCATTTCATTAAGTCCCATATTGTAGCTGGCAAACTTATTGTCATTATTCGGATTCAAATTCAAAGTCCGCTATGAAGTAATTCCTGATGGAATAAACCCAATAAAAATTCAATCGACTTGGAGATCGAACCTAAGAACCTAGATAGATCTTTCGGTCTTACGACGTAGCAAATGCGGGGTCGTCAAATCATCCAATGTCTTGGAGTTATATTGCTGTTATTGGATTTCATCAATAGGATTTATTGCATGCATTACCTTTGAAAACCTGTGCTGACTAGCATTTTTGCTAAATTAGTCTGTATTCGCTTCACGCACCTACAAGAAAAGTTGAAGGAGCTATTCGTATTTCGCTTCTTTTTTAAACGTGAAACAGACTAAGAACTTTGATATTTTACTCAACAATGTTCTAAAAATAAACGAAAAAGTAAAATAAAATGATTTTTCGAAAACGTTACCTAAATAAATAGGTTTAATTTTCTTTAGATTTTGATTTGAACCCGTATTGATATGGTATAACATTTTTACTTTAGTGATCATGAATCTATATAAAATCTAATAGTAGATATATGATGTTATATTAGGTAAATAACATCATCTTAATAATCTTCTTACACGTAGAATTTGAAAATACACAGGTGAGCATGAGTTCATGGGTTCAATACCTGGGTCGGACAAATGGAATTGGGTTTTCTATCTGGAATTTTAACTAGCAGCCCAGAGTCAGGCTTTCGCAACCGACTGATGGCAATAGACTTGTATCCTATTAGGTACATGGGACTTGAACATAACTAGCAACTAGCAAGTGATATTATATTAGGTAAATAACATCTTCTCACTGAGTTTCAAAGTTATTTCATAGGGATACGAAATACAACGTCCCTCAATAAATCTTTTCATTTAGCTTTTCACAGTTGGGGAGTTCTCCAGCTAAAGTTTCAGCAACAAGCCTCAACTGGATCCTAGTCAAGGTCACTGACTTACAAACTTCCCAACCAGAAAATAATTAAATTTATTCCTCGACCTTTAACCCAAAGGTACGTCGGAACCCAATAATTCCTAATGTCAACAAACACAAGCCTGGATAAAGGTAATACTCCTGGTCTTTTGAGTTATTACCAGTTACATTCAAAGTAATTACTGGGGAAAGTTGTTTTCTTTTAATTGCTTTTTCACGCGTCGCGGTGCTCAACCGCGGCATTCTGAATTGTGGGCGTAAAGCCATGGCCTGGACTATCGCGGTTTTAGGGCTCAAAATGGGTCGCGATATTATATGGCCTCTGTATGGTGCAACCTTACTTACTGGAGGTGTACAAGACAAAGTTAGCAACAAGTTTCAACCAGGTACTAGGCCAGGTCAAAAAAATAAAAACTTACTTACAAATTAACCAACAGGAACATAAGTTAAATTTTTCTCCGACCTTTGACCCAAAAGTACCAACTGAAACCAATAATTCCTAATGCCAACAAACATAAGCCTGGTTAAAGTAAATACTCGTAGTCGTCTGTGTCTTTTGAATTATTAGTTACATTCAAACTAATTACAAGAAAAAATATTATAAATTTTAATAGGGATCATCATCATCATCATTTCAGCCGAAAGACCACTGGCGCAGCTTGGGGGAGGCCTGTGGGCCTCCCCCAAGCTTTGCTAAATTAACCGAACCCGTGCGAGGTTAATATGGATGTTAAGAAGGTACCCTGACCAAAAAATCGGCATGAGATATGAGCATTCCTATTGGTCTAGCGGCACTGGTGGCGCATGAATTACAGTAGTGAATACGCCCAGATTTTAGAATAAAATCTTTATAAAATCGAATTTTGGTCTTTTGAAAAAAAAAAACTACAAAAATGTTCGTTATTAAATTGTCTATCCATTACTGTTAGTACAAAAAATAATGAGGAGATGCATAATATCAATAATTATTTCTCATTTTTATGTTTTTTGGAAGGAGATTAGTGAAATATATACAGCATTTAAAAAAAAACTAAATCTACCATTTCAGAATCAATATTATGTAGAATTTTTATGTATTTTTATTAATTGATATTTCTTTTTAAATAACGAGTAGATAACTCCTAAAAACAGCACAAAAACGGCTTGCGCGGCGTTTTGCTCGGGGTACCGCCTTAACTAAAAATTTTGTTTGTCCGTCAGGTAGATTAATAAAAACTATTGGACACGTATTTTTCTTTTGACGCGTAAATTTAAAGTACCGGCGATATAATGCCTTGAAATATCGTGTGACGTCATGCCGTTAGTGTAGTTTATACTGACATAGTGACGTCACAAGCCCCCACTCCTGAACTTTGATGCGATATAATTTTGTAAAATTGTATAGATTTGGTAAAGCAAAAAATAATTGTCGAATATTATTTGATAATCTTACTGACGGACTAACTAGAATTATCATCTTTCTACCCAGGAAACATCCCTATTACATTTTCACGCGTCGCGGCGCCCGACCACGGCCGTTGTGATAAGGTCGTGGGCTGGACTATCGTGGTTTCAGGCCTCTAAAGGGATCGGGATCCCTGGAGCCCTTTGTATGGAGAATTATTGATTGGTAAATAAAATAAGTAGCTTGAAAATGAGTGAGCTGTAGTTGCATAGTGGATAACCCATTGAAAAAAATGTGTACTTACATCTTTTAGCAAAATTCGCTAAATGTTTTCATAATTTGCATTGGTGATTTCGCCACAGTAATTATTATTTCGCTGAAAACCTGCTACAATTTATAAGATAACGCGTAATGCCGCGGGCATCGTGTGTCATCGTGTGTAGGTAGCATTTGTGTTGTGGGTCAGTAAATAATGCATTTGTATCCGTATGCGTATATGTCCTTTATGAAGTAATGCAATCGAATCAAATTATTATTAGAAATCGTTTTTTTTTTTTTGAATCACGGATTAAGTTTAAATAAACTCAGGCAAAGTTTCCACAGCATAGAATATATCTGAATTGATGCGCCCAGTTGATCGTAAAAGACTCTAATAATAATTTAGTCAAGTTTCAGTCGAAAAACTACCACTACGAGACATGGCAGGACGGAGACCTAAACAAATGCCTAAATATGTATGTACCGCACACTTGTGCATTACGCTTCATGAAACAGTATCGTAGTATTGTGTAGGGGTATATATTTTAGCTGGAACGCATGAACTAGTGCAATACTAGTACCGAGATCATTATGACACAAGATAAATACAATGACCATAATATTGCCAATCCAACAATGCCCTAAATCTATTCGAATGCCTCTTCAACTCAGCACACAAGATATACGTGGCACTACATGAAGACTGAATATCCACAATATTTGATGGCCTTAATCACCATTTGAACAAAGTTATGAGGCCATAAGCCTCTTCATGACTTAGAACTACGCCGTAAACTTGAGCATGACTTTGAATGTACTAAAGTACTCTGTTTGCGTTGAAGTTCTAATTGATAGGAAGGTATCAATTAGAACTTCTAAAAACAAAGTTCCTAATCGGGATTGTTTGTCTGTGTTTGTTAAGTGAGGTTTAGTCCGATTTTCTAAATAAGGGTGGGGACATCACACAGGATTTAGAGCGTTGCCAATAAATGCCACAAAAAACGCTTGCAGCCTATTGCCTATTATTTGTCCAGGGATTTATGTAAAAAGACAGAATCCAAACATATTTTAGGTACCTATAAGCAAACGCGCTTCTTGATGACTTAGTTCTGATGCCTACCTACCAACACTTTGAAAAGTGGATATTGGATATTTTTACTTAGATAGAAACGAAGCTCCTCAATAAACTAAACTATTGCTTAACGGCAATCAAGACGGAAGGATTTGTGCCAAAAGTCACATCCAAAAAGTTGCGACACGATATCCCAACACAACTGTCCCCGTCCGAACGCAGCCTAAACTCGACCAGGACCCAAACTAGTTTCAAACTGTTCTCATAAATTAAAACTCTGATAGAGATATATCTTTTTATTATGAAGACATTTCAATGTATTGTACGTAGGCGGAAATTGTTACATCTACGGTTGAGGAAATAAAATTGGCTTATCTTTCACATAAAGACTGTATGTGTCTTGGTATCTTGGAAATGGATGCACCGAAAGGTATTCGTTTGATATTTTAGAGTAGGTTTTTTTGGTAAGATAATCCTTGGAGGTTAGATCGTGTTACTTATTTATTTCATTCTCGACGGGAGAAGCTGAGGCCTTGAATTGTCAAATTCCATAATATGTTGTACAGACCGCTGCGCCGTATCGTGACATTTTGGTGGCATTGTCGCGAGGCAATCCCATACATTTTGGACTTTTTGACTTTCGTCTATCACTGATATAATGGCCGTTTTGTAGACCCTCTATCCTTGGCAAAAAAAATAAACTAATCATCATCTAATTAATACATTTTCTTTCACAATACTAGAGGCCTGTATCCCAGCAGTAGGCGATGGAATTGCAAGATCTAATTCCGCCAAGCTCGTTTCATCATCGGACTACAAGACGTACCGCGATGCGCCATCGGTACATGGTGGACATCCCACCCATACGCACTAAACGTTTTGGAAATACTTTCATTATGCATACAGCTAAGGAGTGGAATTCCCTGCCGGAGTCTGTGTTGCCCGATAGCTACAATCTAGGGGTCTTTAAGTCAAGAGTGAATAGGTTACTTCTAGGCAAGCGTGCTTCACCGTCGACCACATCATTGCTTACCATCAGGTGAGATTGTGGTCAAGCGCGAGCCTATAACATACAAAAAAAAAAACCGGCCAAGTGCGAGTCGGACTCGCGCACGAAGGGTTCCGTACTTGGTAAATTGCAGTTTACGATTTATGACGTATTAATAAAAAACTACTGACTAGATCTAGTTCAAACCAATTTTCGCTGGCAGTTTACTTAGTAATGTACATCATATATTTTTATCAGTTTTATCATTCTCTTATTTTAGAAGTTACAGGGGGGAGGGGACACATTTTACCACTTTGGAAGAGTCTCTCGCGCAAACTATTCTGTTTAGAAAAAAAATGATATTAGAAACCTCTATATCATTTTTGAAGACCTATCCATAGATACCCCACACGTATGGGTTTAATAAAAAAAATATTTTTAGTTTTAGTTTCAAATATGGGAACCCCCAAAATTTATTGTTTTATTTTTATTTTTGTGTGAAAATCTTAATTCGGTTCACAGAATACATCTACTTACCAAGTTTCAAGAGCATAGTTCTTATAGTTTCGGAAAAAAAGTGGCAGTGACATACGGACGGACAGACAGACGGACAGACATTACGAATTTATAAGTGTTCCGTTTTTTGCCATTTGGCTACGGAACCCTAAAAAGTAGGCTAATTATTGCTAATTATTTAGAACACATAAAGTTTATTTTCTTTTCCTGAATCAGTTTAATAAGATCAAGGCCAACAGTTCAAACTCATAAAATCGATTGAATCTAGCACTATCTTCCATTCAATAAATTTTTCTCCATCCACGCTACAACATTGGGTTTCTAAACTAATAGAATGAAGTTTAGAGCTCACAATGTATAGTGCTGACTACACTGTTATCGTGTTTCTGCTCGATAAACTTTGAGGATTTAAGGGGGCGCACTCGCAAACTTAGCGCCCCAAGTCAACCTCACCTGCTCGTGGTGCATCCTGCTGATCAACAAACGAGGCTCTGACGACAACCGACAAATGGCGGTATAACCATTTCAACAAATCTTCGCAGTTAAATGGCACAGACTGGTGACGGGCAGCAGCGTCACCAGTGCGATAAACTGCGATCTGCGATCGCCAACCCGCATGCCCAGCGTGGTGATTATGGGCAAACCCTCCAATGACAAGTCAAAAGAAACCACGGCCCCCAGTTCCCGGCCGCCCTGCTGTTATTGCTGATTTTGGCGGCGGTCACGGTAGCGGCAGGGCACTCGGGGGTGCGAAGAATCTCCGGGTTACGGACTACGGCCGCCAAAATCAGAAAACCCAACTGACCTTGGCTACTTACAACGGACGCACGTTACGGCTCGACGAACACCTCGTGCAGCTCGAACAGGAGCTCGAAAATGTAAGGTGGCACATTCTGGGGTTGTTTGAAGTCCGAAGAGAGGGGGAGGACACAATAACTCTTGAATCGGGACACCTTATGTATTTCCGAGAAGGAGACCAGCTATCCCAAGGCGGTGTCGGGTTCCTGGTTAACAAATCTATCTGTGGCAACGATGTGGAAGTCTCCAGTGTGTCGAACAGGGTAGCGTACCTCATAGTGAGCTAACCGAGAGGTATAGCCTCAAGGTTGTGCAAGTCTACGCACCGACCTCGGCGCACTCGGACGACGAAATGGAGGAAATGTTCGAGGACATTCACAAGGCCTCGCACTCCACCACTAAGACCCACTACAAAGTTGTCATGGGGGATTTTAACGCTAAAGTGGGAGTACAGAATTGCAGCGAATCGGTAGTAGGATCCTACGAGTTTGGCAGCAGAAATCATAGGGGGCAAATGCTTGTCAACTTCCTAGAGAAAGAGGGGCTTTTCAGCAAACAGCCCCAAAGGAAGTGGACGTGGCAAAGCCCCGACACTATGACCAAAAATGAGATAGACTTCATCATAACAGATAAAAAGCATATATTCAGGGATGTCTCAGTGATCAACAGGTTTAATACCGGCAGCGATCGCAGACTTGTTCGAGGCTCTCTGAATATCAACTTCAAGCTAGAGAGAATTCGTTTGATGAAGTCTAGGCTCCGTCCAAACTTGCTCCAAACTATGTTGGGATCTGAAGCGTTCCAGTAAGACCTGGAGAACCGGTTCGCTGTCGTGGAAACCACAGATGACGTTGACCAGACGCTCGACCAAATGGTGCAAATCCTCAGGGAAAAAGGTACGAGATTTTGTAAGATGCGGCGTACGGGCCGGAATTCTAAACTTTCGGAAGAAACTCTAAAACTCATGACGGAGAGACGTGAAAATCCACCAGCCACTTCGTCAGAACAGCGGGCACTCAACAAACTAATTAGGTAACTGGTACGACGCGATCTCCGACGATCCAATACGCTCTCTATAGAGAAAGCGATTGAGCAAAACCAGGGGCCCAAAGTCTTTCTTTGTTCTTCCAGCCACTTGCGAGGAGCCATCTGACGAAGCTGGCTAAATCGAGTGGGGATATTGTCGTTTCGAGGCCGGAGATTCTTTCGGAAGAAGAAGACTTCTACAGCCAACTGTACGCATCGCATGCATCTCGACCTGATCCCGAAAATGAGGATTCTAGAGGTACCTTAACCCGCCATTTTACAGAAGACCTGCCTGAAGTAAGCCAAGATGAAATCGAGGCGGCTCTCAAACAGCTTAAAAATGGAAAAGCCCCTGGCGAGGACGTCCGGTATTGAAGGAGCTTGGGGAGCTCTTTAACTCTGTCCTGTTCTCTGGGAGAACTCCAATGGCGTGGCAGAGGAGCGTGGTCGTTCTTTTCTTCAAAAAGGGTGACAAGACCCTTTTGAAGAATTACAGACCCATTTCGCTTCTTAGTCACGTTTATAAGTTGTTTTCGAGAGTCGTCACAAATCGTCTAGCGCGAAGACTCGACGAGTTTCAGCCACCGGAGCAGGCCGGGTTCCGAGGAGGATACAGCACCATTGACCACATCCACACAGTGCGGCAAATTATACAAAAGTCCGAAGAGTATAATCGGCCCCTGTGTTTTGCTTTTGTGGACTATGAGAAGGCTTTTGACTCCATCGAAACCTGGTCTGTTTTGGAGTCTATGCAGCGATGCCAAGTTGACTGGCGATACATCCAAGTGCTGAGATGTCTTTATGAAAACGCAACAATAATAATAATAAGCCAAAAACACACGCCCAACATCTTCGGGTTCGTCGCTCAGCTCCGCCTCGCAGCCACCGGGACCCCTACAACCGTCAGTCAAGCGATCCCGGACGCTGTAGTTGCGTCGAGTTCGAGCGACGAATACTTCTCTCCGCCGACGTCACCACCACCTACGCGTCGACGGGGAGGACGCCGGCCACCGGACCGCCTGGGACCTCGAGGCCCATCGGCTTCTGACAGGGTCCCCGCTCCCGGTGGAAGTGTGCAGCGCATGCGATGGACGCAATCGAGTAACGAAAACGTCATGCGCGCATACTTTGGGGCTACAGAGGGGGGAAGTAATCTGACTGCGTACCGTGGTCGGATGCTCTCTCTGTTTCAGGTGCTTGAGCCAGCTGTCAACGTGTCGGCCCAACGTCTATCGGATCAGGTGCGGGTCATCCAACGTAACCGTATGCTGGATGACGCCGTACTTGATAGACTGCGTGAGGAATCACGGAGTAGCCGTGTCTCGCCTGCCTTGCCACCGGCCGCGGTGCTAATGCAACCCAGTCTTTCACCGCGACCCGACCATGTTGGAGAGGATGACGACGACGGGGCTATATCCGTGAGTACCCAGTGCAATGAACGACTGAGGAGCGCTTTGGAGTGTGCATTCCGAGAGTATCGTTCCACACCGCCTGAGCTTAGACCTCGATTACCACGTCTGCCCATGCATAAGAAAAATAGGGCGCTGGTGTGTGCTCTAGATTCACAGCTATCAAATGTTTTTGATAGCTGCAAAGACCTTGCCGATACCCACTCGATCTTGTACTGTGCGGCTGCAGCGGCATGTCGTGTAGCTAACGTCAAGTTTCCCAAAACTGACAGAGCTACGCGACCAGCTATACCAGCTTGGCAGTGCAGGATTGAGCGTCGTATCGGTGAGGCTAGAGCACTCATCGGCAAGCTTATCTGCTTCAGGGAGGGCAACACTCGCCCTAGAGTGATGCGCTTTGTGAGGCGGGCGTTCTCGGGGACGGATACCAATTCTCGAGATTATCTGTCCCGCGTCACAGAGCGTATTGACTTCCTGAAGCAGAAGATCTATGCATGGGCAAGCCGTATTCGTCGGTACAAGCGGCGAGTGGAGCGATACACTCAGAATCGCACATTCCAGAGCAACGAAAGGTGGGTTTATAGGGCTTGGGAGCGACCTGACCAAGGTGTGACTGATACTCGCCTACCAGATGATGACGCCATGTATTCGTTCTGGCGCAATATCTGGTCGGTGCCTGTCAGTCACACCGAGGGTGACTGGACTCGGGTGGTCGAACGAGCGTGCGATTCGATACCACAAATGGGGGCAGTTACCATCAGCCCCCAAGATGTAGCTCGTGCAGTCCGTCCGTTGCCTAACTGGAAATCTCCGGGGCCGGACGGACTGCACAACTTTTGGATTAAATGGTTCCAAAGGTCGCACGCTCGTTTGGCAACTCAGTTCCAGTCTGCCTTAGAGTCAGGATCGCTGCCCCAGTTCCTAACGACAGGAATAACCCACCTGCTCCACAAATCAGGTAGTACTGCGGAACCTATAAATTATAGACCGATAACATGTTTACCGACGGTCTATAAAGTTTTTACATCCATTCTGAGAGCTAAAATTAATCAGCATATTGTGAATAACTCCATCATGTCTGCTTCTCAGAATGGATGTAGGAACGGGTCCCGCGGTACTAAGAAGCTGCTCCTCATAGACATTGCCATTAACCAACAGGTTCGCCGTTCCCGCAAGGATCTGGCGACATGTTGGATAGATTACAAGAAGGCCTATGACTCAGTGCCACATACATGGCTGCTGGAGTTGTATAAAATTGATGCAACTCTGTGCGCCTTCCTGACGTCATGTATGGGGCAGTGGAGGAAGGTGCTTCACTATCCAGGATGTCGACAGATTCAGGAAAACAGCGAACCTATAAGGATCGAGCGCGGCATATTTCAGGGCGACAGTCTGAGTCCCCTGTGGTTTTGTTTAGCCCTGAACCCTCTCAGTACACTGCTGGAGGGTTCGGGCCTGGGCTATCGGTTGAGAAGAGTTGGTCAGGTCCTATCACACCTCCTTTACATGGATGATCTGAAGCTCTTTGCCCCCAACAACTTGCAACTGATGAAGCTACTGAAGGTAACAGAAACCTTCAGTGACGCCATCAGGATGGAATTTGGTGTGGACAAATGTGCAGCCATGCATGTAAAGCGAGGGGAGATTATGGAATCCGTGGGAATACAACTCTCGGATTCCATACACCTTCGATCCCTTTCCTCAACCGAAACTTACAAGTATTTGGGTATGTCGGAAGCACTAGGCAGGCATCAATGCTACTGAAGTGAAACAATCGTTGAAGGAGCGCTTCTTTGGCCGCCTGAAAAAAGTACTAAATAGTCTTTTATCAGATGGGAACAAGGTGCGCGCCTTCAACGGCTGGGTCATGCCGGTCTTGATGTACTCTTTCGGCATACTCAAATGGACTCAGACAGAACTTGACGCCTTGGATAGGAGAGTCCGCACATTGCTTACCGCAAATCGTATGCATCACCCACGATCATCGGTTATGAGACTGTATATCCCGCGGAAGTGCGGAGGTCGTGGCTTTTTAAATGCTAAAACCCTGCACAACCGCGAGGTATGCAGTCTTAGGGAATATTTCCAGGCTGCCGACGTGGGTATGCATCGAGATGTGGTAGCGGTGGACAAGGGCCTTACCCCGCTCTCCTTGGCTAACGAGAACTGGCGCAAACCTATAGTATTAGATACTAATGACCGCAGGGAGGTATGGCAGAGCAAGGAACTTCACGGACGCTTCTACCGGGTCCTATATGGGCCCGATGTAGATCTTTTAGCGTCTGTGGCTTGTAGCGTCTGTGGCGTGGTGGCTGGTGCTCAGGCTAGGTGGAGCGACTACCTTCGCAGGGTGGCTGGTAGCAGCTGGATGACAGTTGCCGTAAATCGAACCAAATGGCGTGCAATTGGAGAGGCCTATGTCCAGCAGTGGACTGCTATAGGCTGATGATGATGATGATGAAACTTTGAGGCTGGGTTATAGGAGTATTTGATGACCTATATTGTAAACTCATTGTGAGAATTTATTTTGTTAATGTATAATATAACATTACGCCTTTATTCACCGTAGAATCAGGCAAAGGTGACCTACAGCATGCCCAGTACGCTAGTAATATTTAATTCCTATTTAACAGAGGGCAAGCCTATTGCCAACCGGGCACAAATACAGGCTACTACTGAAAAATGCTCAACCGACCCAGGAATCCAACCCAAGACCTCATCCTTAACAGTAGCGTGGACTTTTGGGCTTCTGACTATTCGTAACTACCGTCAAAAATCTACGAATTCGAAAAGTATTTAAAGCAGTTGGTCTCTCGATTTAGTGGACGGTCACTCATCAACGGTTACCTTTGTAGGTATTGTTTAACTTTGAAAAGCGACCCATTTGGTTGTTATTATTTAGCTACGACCTGCTCACCCCTCACAGGATACGCGAGGATGACGCTCGAAAATCAAAACACGATAATTATACCACTGTCTCATATCCAATATCTCAAAGATACGATCCCCTCAAATTATGTGTCCTTATAAGTATTATATATTTCTGCGTATTCCCAGAACATCTAGTTGAAATTCAGGCCATTACGCGTCGACTGGAACGTGATATGGGAATAATCATTTAGAGCAACCTCTTGGTGATTTCTTAGACTAAACAATGTTCTAAAATGTTGTTGTGGGTCGTTGTTTTGAAGACTTGTCAGAAGATTCTTGTTGTTAGCATACTAACAGTTTCCAAGTATAGCGTTGTCATTAAATGAGTACATTTAGAATCATCGCCCCTACCACCTTAATAAAGGGTGATTATGTACACGTTAGTATGACGAGTCATGAAGGCATCATAGGAGGCGTAAATGTTAATGACCAAAAATGTTTTAAGACCCAATTGAGAGTATTGAATGGATTTCCTTTACCTATCTCAGAGAAGGCAAAGGTTATAAAAAATGTAGTAAAGCTCCTTGTGAAACACTTTGTTCGAAGAAGCATTGCAGTGTTCCAAATTGAAATATACCAACGTAGAACTTAAACCTTATATGAAGGCAGAACTGTCACAAAATACAATAAACTAAACTGAATACATGATATAATTATTCATGTAGAAATAATATTAAAACGTCTCCTACGTCTGCTCGTTGATATTCATTTACTGTTGGACTAGTGCATCGCATTTACATATACATATTGCGGCATATATGGGGAAGGATTTTGGGCGGGCTCGCAGTGTTTTGGGCATGCAAAACTTCCTTCAACTGCTTGTATAAGTTTGTAATGGGTGCTGTTTGGTCGATGCTAATGTTACATTATTCATTATAGGATTTCAGATCTACCCAGCTAATTTATTTACTCATTATGATCGTTCACCACACACTCTGAAGTCCCAAAATGTTCGCACAAAGAACGCTATATATTGCCGCATGCTCCAAGTCACTTACATTTGTGATTGTCTTGGCGTTTGAACTTACAAGATATATAGTGCAGCGCGGCGTGGCTCACATAAATAATATGCAGTGCCGACGCAGTATAATGTACGGAGCGCTAGCAGCGCTGTTCTTATGATTTCATGTACAATGCCTGATCCCAGTGCTTCGAGGAGAAATGAAGTATTAACACAGATAAATTACTGCGAGAATATCGTATCGTCTCACAAATTAAACAAATGAGCATCGATTACTTTTCTTAACTGGGATAGAGCAGGAAATAGAACACCGTCATTTATGTACTTTGTGGTTAGAGGCAGCTTTCTTGTAATATGATTCTAGTCACTTTTATTACAGTGCACTGGCGGACAAAGCCCACTTGCACTATTTAGATCGATCCGCAGTCATTCAACTTTTGCGTCCTAGTTTTGCGCTTACCGTTGCCCCTCGAGAACAAGCTTAGTCAAATGCGACTAAATATCAAGTTGTCAGACTGATAGGCATTTGCTCCATGTGAAAAACTGGCGAATCTGATCCGCTGTAACCACTGGGCCACAACTCCTGTAAAATACACTCTATCAAGTCAAAATACTACATGCAACAAAGTAGTATTTTGACTTGATAGAGTACACATAGAGAAACATAATAATGATGTATTCAGAATGGAAATTGTGCTGTAGTCCGCTTAATCGGCCATGTAGCACTATTTTATGCTAACTCCGCTGTTTCCAGCCTCTGCAACGCTGCATACGGTGAGTAAAATTGAATGTTACTATGTGTATGAGATATTTGATGGTTTAGACACTTTAGACTTGTGTGGATTCAAATATTGATCGAATTTGAGGATTTTGGTATGACAGACTATCTATTTAGAACTAAAGTTGGCGCGTTATCATTTATTTTCGTATATCACTAAACAAAACGATACTGAATAAACTTCATAGCTTTGAGTTTGATTGATTTGATTTTGTTAGACTGTCTATTTGTATAAGCCTTTAGTGTTAATCTTATTAAAGCCATTCTCAATCCATCATCATCAGCATCATCAGTAAGGTCGCGACCTTATCCCATTTACTTTGGGTCGGCCCTCCTTTTCCTTTTTCTCCATTGTGCACGGTCAATCCAATTGAGAATGTAATAAAGTATCGTCATTGAACCAGCGGATTGTTTAACTGTAAATAAATGACTAGCCATTTTCCTCAGTATAGTGTCTTTTGTAATTGACAACGCTCGACGTTTTAATAATTCAACGAGGTTGTAGGAATGAAAGACTTTGTATATCAGATTTCAAATAGGTACTAACATCTACAAGATTAATTAATAATATCGAACAGAATTTGTGGAATTATCTGGTTGATGGGTTAGCCAGAACTTATCTAGACTCAAATTCAATAAAACAAAGTGGTGTCTCGGTATGTACTTAATTTTTTTTTTTTTTTTTTTTTTTTTACTTTTCTAGGGTTCATCAATAGGATGGACCCTACTCTTATTACAATCTAGCCTTATAAATAGACTAATAAGTAATTTAATTTTAACCTAAACTATTACATTGTCTTTACTAAGAATGTGTCCAATAGCACTTTTCTTATTGTCTCTATTAAGGCGAATACACTTAGTTCTTGTGTTTATTTGGTAGCACTTTCGTACGTTACACTATTCACTAACACTAAACACTAACTCGAACGGTTTTGTTCTTTTTAGTCTTCTAACTATGTTTGTGTGGTCGAGAAGCTGGATTGCCTCGACGTTCACATGCTGATGAAGTCTCTTTTCGTGAGCTTCTGCAAATTTCTGGATCACTTTATCGATGAACTCAACTTTTAGGTCCCGATGGAGGTCATCATTTCGTATGTACCACGGTGCATTTACAATTGCCCTTAGCACTTTGTTCTGGAATCGTTGTACAATTAATATATTGCTCTGTTTGGTGCAGCCCCATAGCTGAATACCATAAGTCCAAACTGGCATCAGGACTTGTTTGTATAGCAGTAATTTGTTTTGCACAGACAGCATGGAGTTTCTTCCAAGCAGCCAATACATTCTTTTATATCGGAAGTCGAGTTCTTCTTTTTTCTTCTTGACGTGGGCTTTCCAGCGTAACTTTGCGTCAAGGGTCATACCGAGATATTTGGCTGTATTCTCGTATGGGACTTGTTTATTATTAATATAAACTGGAGAATACTGGTGTTTTTTGTTGGTAAAATCTATGTGAACAGATTTAGATTCATTTAGTTTAATCCTCCATTTTTTGGTCCAGTCATATACTAGATTAACAGCCATTTGAACCTTTTCTACTGCTTCTACGTGGCTGTTTCCTACAGCCATTATGGCCGTATCATCAGCAAAGGTCCCAATCGTGTTTTGCTCTAATTTAGGAATATCACAAGTGTATAGTAGGTACAGGACCGGACCTAACACACTTCCTTGCGGTACACCAGCTTTTATTTGTTTCAGTTCAGAGTAGGCGTCTTCTTGTCTTATTCTAAAGACTCTGTTTAGAACATAGGACTCTAATATATCTGAAAATTGCTTCGGTAATAAGCTCTTCAATTTATGTATAAGGCCTTCATGCCATACTTTGTCAAACGCTTGCGCCACGTCTAGGAATACAGTAGAACATACTTTCTTATCTTCAAGGGCGTTTTCTATAACGTTTGTGATCCGATGTACTTGATCAATAGTAGAGTGTTTTTCTCGAAAACCAAACTGGTGCTCTGGTATTATGTTCTTGCTATCTATTATAGGTTTAAGTCGTCTGAGTAACAGCTTTTCAAATAGCTTGGACATTATTGGTAGCAAGGAAATAGGCCTATAGGATGATGTTTCGTGAGCCGGTTTACCTGGCTTAGCTATCATTATTACTTCAGCCACCTTCCATAAGTCTGGTACATATTTAAGCCTTAATGCGGCATTGATAAGGGTCGTTAATTTAACCAGACCCTTTCTCGGTAGGTTATGAAGTACTTCTCCTGTTATTAAATCGTACCCTGGTGATTTTCTTGTACTTATATTGTGTTTTATTTCTCGTGCGACTTCTCTCGGTGTTACTAATTTTATGGTAACTTCATTTTCCGATGTCACCATATTAAGCAAAGTGTGATTTTCAATGATTTCCCCGTCGTTTGGTTGAAAGATATTTTCTAGGTGCTCTGCAAACCTTTTCGCTTTTTGCTCGTTAGTTACTGCCCATTGCCCGTTTTCACATTTGATAGGTGGTATTTGGGTAATCGGTCTTTTTAAGTGCTTAGTAGCCTTCCAAAGAGAGTAGTCTGTCTTTTGGTCGTTACTTAGGCTCTGAAGATAGGTTTTGGTTGACTCGTCTTTAAAGTCTTGGATTAGTCTTCTTACTTTTTTTGTAAGACAATTCAATTTTCGTTTGTCTTCAGGGCACCTAGATTGATGCCACGTTTTCCTCTGTTTTCTTTTCTCCATAATGAGATGCTTGATTCTGAGCGGGTAAGTATTTCCTTTCGTCCTCTTGTTGAAGTCAGGTGTATTTTCCCACGCTGCCTGCTGGATATGCATTATGAACTTTTCCACTTCGACGTTTAGATGTTCGGGTGTTTTTAGTGGAATTTTAAGGTCTATTTGATCATTCAATCTGGTCTTGAAGCTCACCCAGTCTGTACACTTATTAACAAGAGTGGGCCTGTTTTCTTTACACAAAATGGTTTCGCTAATTTCAAGATATATTGCAGAGTGATCTGAGTTCATGTCATAACTTTGTTCCGATTTTATATAACTAGTTGATAGATCCTTGGTTATAAAAAAGTCTATTAAGTCCGGAATTTTATTTTGATCTGTTGGCCAGTAGGTGGGCTTTCCAGTTGATATGACATCACATTTCAGCTCTTTTATGGCATTTAGTAGTTCTTTGCCTTTAGTAGTTGTTAGTCTTGAGCCCCAATACGTATTTTTAGCATTGAAGTCACCTCCTAAGATAAATCGAGTTCTAAAGCGAGTTAGAAAGTTCATATAGTGGTCCTTTTTTATCATATACCGTGGTGGACTGTAGATGGCAGATACTGTTAGAGGATATTTTTTGGTTTGTAGACAAATTGCCACTGCTTGGATGTCCCTCTCTTCGTATTTAAACTCTTCAAAGTGCTGTAGGTTTTCTTTTACTATAATGGCACTACCACCTCTTGCGGAATTGTCTGGGTGAAGTGCATGGTATACTTTGTACCCTTTAAACTTAATGTGAGATTGCTTTGTGAAGTGAGTTTCTGATATCAGGCAAACATCAATCTTTTCTATATCTAATACTACTTGTAACTCGTTCTGATGTTTTTGTAACCCATTTGAGTTCCACGCCATAATTCTTAGTGTAGTATTCATTTTTGTGGCTTAGTAGTAGCAGCTTTGTTGCTATTTTCAATTTTTTTCAATCTCTCGTCGAATGATGACATTAACTTTAAGATTTCATCTAACTTTTTGTCACTGTTCATATCAACCACAGGCGCCTTGGCTATGCCTCTTGTAGCTACTTGGGCATAAGATACGTTTTTAATTGTAGTGCTTTGCCTTCGTTTGTACTGGGTGGGGACTTCGGCTCTTCCACTAGGTGTATTTTGTTGAGGGGCTGTATTATTGCCTTTCGATTTTTTGTTTCTCATCTGCTGGATTTCTTTAGCTACGATACAACCTCTGTAGTTAGCTGGATGTGGCGCTCCACAGTGAACGCACTTTGGCTTCTCCTCTTTTGATTTTCTGCAATCCTTCGTGAGATGTTTGCCTGTGCACTTTACGCACCTCGGTTCTTTGGAGCAGTACTTTTGCGTATGGCCGTAAGCCTGGCATCGTTTGCACTGAGGTACCAGTTTTGTGGATTTTACCGGTTGTATTTCCACATTACATCCCAATACAGTTTTGATGTTAAAAATTTTGCTAGTTTCTTCATCGTTTGAGAATGTTAGCATGAACATATTGAGTGGCTCTTTGGTTTTGGTTTGGTATGTACTTAATGAAGGGTAACTCATCCACGGACCGACCTCGACAGGCGTGAACCTAGAATATCGACCTGTACGGTTGTTATTATTTAGCCGTGAGCTATTTAGCATACACTCAATTAATTTCAAAATACCCCATCTCAATGGTGACGTACAAATCTATGTGCTTGATAGTCAACTATACTGCACATGTTACATCACTTAATGTATGCTAACTGGCTAGTTTGTAGTCTTGAAGTTCTGGAGCGTCTAATTGAATGGTGAGCCACTGTATTTTGTATGTAGAAATGATCATAATAATGTCTTACAAGAACACTTCTTGAAAATCATTTCGAGAAGTGCTTTAGAACAGTAGATCCTAGCAAGGTGGGCACACATAATGTCATGCAGGGTACTACATAAATGTACCAGTCCATTTAATAAGGCGCAAATCATTAGCCGGAGACAAATCCAGACTCCAGGCTACAACTGTTAAATTCCAGATGAAAACCTGATCCAGGAATCGAACATTCATGCTCAGCAGTAGCAATGGCGACCGCTAGAACAACGAAGCAAGCAGAAATTAAATAGATATCTCTCCATTGTCATCCAAGAAGGAATTGAATAAATATTTCTTCATTCGTGGCGGACTAGAAAGACTACTCTAGGAATATATTAAGATGGAAATAATGTGTAATACTAATAAACTAATTTAGGACCGCAAAAGCCTACAATTTCTCTAATTACTCTTCAATTAAGAATTTCTGGAGCTCAGTAGCGCTCAAGATTGTTTGTGTGGAAACAATGTACTACATGACATTAATGCCTGTCGTATTTCGAAGACTAACGCCTTATATTCAAAGTTGTTGGTACGATAGAACTGGAAGCTTCGTCTTCAAATATAAGTATAATACAATACACAACAATTATACTATTTGCGAATTAAGTCTGGTACGGGGGATATTGATAAGAAAAGGAAATAAGTAATACAAAAATAGTTAATTTAAAAAAAAATACAAAATTTTAGACATTCTTAACTTCTTCCCATCTTCTACTAAGACAAACAAACACACTATCATCAGATTCTATTCCCAACACAGCCAAATTTTATGTAAAGCGTGCCATTTGGCGTGGTGTCGTATGCACGCCGAGTTAAACTGAATGTAACATAACGTTTGATGCATAGCCATCTTTACTTACATTATAAGTGGCGAGCATTTTTCTTGGCATTTAATTTTGTGGGAGAGTAATGATGATCATGAGTTGCAGAGAGCTAGTATGTTAAGTCATTTTGAAAAGAAAAATTAAGGAAGGATGATGAAGATTAAACGATTTGCAAGTCGTATATGACGTCGTTTGTTGTTTGAGTTTTAGTTATCATTATATAAATTCATTAATAAGTTAAATAAAACTTCTCAATAATATTCCTGATTTGTGGTGTGACAGTGAATTCCGCCATAACTTCTCCGAAAGGATTAAGTACCGTTTTACGATTCATTGTAGAAAGATTGTTAAGATAACAGTTCCGATATGATAGTTTTGCAGACCGGTTTACCTCATGTTTTAGGAAATGAAAAATAGCAACATAACAAGTATCTTTACACGGGTTATTTTATAACTTTTGCCCCAAACGTACGTTGTTGGGGGCAAAAGTTACCTGGAAATCGTTTTCTCTCACATACACTTTCAATTCCCTACTACCATTCAAAATGCATATCCCCAATTTCACAGATTCATCTCAGAACCTCCTAATAGGAGCCAGCACCGCCCGGCTCACTAAAGGAACATTACGAACGCAGGAGTGACAGCTGATATCAACGTCTGCTTCAGTAGCGTGCCGGCTGCTTGGAACGTCTATAGACGTTTTACGTCTACCGTAGTGACGTCACAGTGGTGCCAATGTAGTATGAGAGCTAGGGAGGGATGACGTATCTCGATTGTGTAATTGTTTAGGCTTTTGGTACTTGATTTTGTGCAATGAGATACATATTCAGATAATACACATAACGGAGCGACTGTTTTTAATAGGAAATCATCATCGTTACATTTTTGATTCAGTAATAACGGAGAAGCTTCAAACGCATTGATTATTCAGAAAATAATTCTTGAAATATCATTCAATTATACGATCTACATTTCGCAGAACTCGTTACCCAGGAAATATAGCAAAATGAAAACGTGTAAACACTGATTTTTAACAAACAGCGTATCAAATAGCAAGTACATACTCTAACAAATACCAATACATGGCTCAAAAAAAAAATAACATAACTCTACAAAAGCTGTCGTCAATAAATAGACCGGCCATTGTAAGTATTGTAACCTAATGTTTGTAGCAGCCATTTTCAAAATCATAACAACAGAAATTGATCCTTATTTACTCGAAACAAATCTCATATTGTATCGATTATCATAACACTCGTTAATAGTCCTCCATTTTCTGCTTGTTTTCTTTTTAGGCTAGAAGACAGGCAGCTTACACTCGCAAGATAAAATATTTATTTGTTTGGATAATAATGGAATGCAGCGTATTATTCGGTGTAGTTTATTTATAGCTATAGTAATATACCTAAAATGTATCACTCATCTGGTGGATAAGGGTTACTTTGTTATGGGATTATGTTCCTAGACCAAAAAGTGTATGTTAAAGTTTGGGTCTTAACATCACCGGGCCATAACTATGACTAACTAATAATGTTTTTGCGCCTTCTTTAAATAAATAGAGGATGAAATTTTTGCTAATAACTATTTACTTGGATATGTGGATATCTGCCATCAAGTACCTGAAATGAAAATAAAGAAATTGTTAATAAGAGAATTAAAATGACAAAATTGGGAACCTCGTGACCTGTACCCGGAATAAGACTCATACCAAAGCGTTGTCTCATAGACTACAATGTTATGTTATTCACAGTACTACCCGATATTTGTATATAAATGTTGATATTGATAATTGATATTTGTTGTTGATGTTGATTGTGATATAATTTTCAACTAAAAGCTTACACATTTGTTTTCGAGAAGTTGAAAAAGTAAATGAAACATTATTTGGATAAAATGTCTATAACTGGAAAATTTTAATGGATTTTCGCTGAATCGCAATGCGTAAACATTTTTTAATGTCGCAAGTAAATTATTGAGCTGTCCAAATACAATGAGTTACAATACAGTATACAAAATACTTTTAAAAAAACTTGAAAGCACATCATTATATTTTACAAATTTGTATCGAACTTTTTAAATAGATTTTCTTTGTGTAAAACAGTAATTTCAATGGAATTAGGTTTCCCAAAAGAAATTGTTTTGTTGCAATTATGTTCTGGATCTAACTATGGTGAATTAGCACATACGGCTGTAAGCCATTCAATTGTGATAATTGGAAATGTTGTTCTGTTTCAAACATGTTTTTTTTTGTTTTAATCATGAAAATATGTGGAAAAAAGAACATAAAGAATATGTGTCAAAAACAATAGTTCACGTGTAGCTTTTGTAACGCTATGTTAATAACAAGGCAAGTGCCAACCTACTGCTAGTGCTTCATTGAATTTGGTTATTCTATTGAAGTCTACGAGGAAAATCTTCAGGAAAAGAAAATATTATCATTTTGGCAAAATATTAAGCTCGAGTGAACACAAACATGCGTGTTTTTTATTGTAAGCGAAGTTCAATTAAGAAGGTTATTGTAAGGATCATAACTTAAATTGTAACATGAATGATGCAACCAATAAGAGGCAACTTTTGTTTTATTTAAAAGTCAGCCTATGGAATTTCAGATATGTTCATTTCTATAGACATCTACGCTTTGGAACGTAGGCCTTATATCATCACCAAACGGGCCCCATAAAAAGAGTCCCGTTTAAAACAAAAGATTACTGAATTTTATGGCGTGAGGTCACATAATACTATGTCCCACGTGTAAAGACATTTAGTGACAAATGTCTGTTGTTTAGTGCCAGGTGACTTTATTTATTGGGCTTCGTATTGACTTAAGGTGTATGTATGAGGTCCATATTATAACGTAATTGATAGAACTTTTTTAGTCTTGTTAGATCGCTGGTTTTTTCTCTTCTCGTACTTATTTTAGTAATAGCAGTTAGAGGTCCTTCCATTGACTGAAACGGGAAAACTCTTGGTAAACGTATGACAGTTAGTTCTATCAAAATCGATGGAACTTGCACTATTCCGATCGGATAAGTAGTTTCTGAGAAATGCGTGGACAAGCATACATATATACAAACAAAAATTAATTCACTTATGAAATTTGTCACTTAAAATAACATAATTATGTGAATATTGTGCAGTTCTAACAATATTACGTATACATACATACGTGTCGAATTAATTACCTCCTTTTTTAAGTCGGTAAAAATAACATCATCGAATCATTTAAACGCAGATTTAGTTACTGGTAACTAAGTATTCGTATAAATTGGCATAACTGTCACAAAAACATGAGCACTTAAACCATGGTTAATCTCAATCGCGTAATTATTGGCAGCAAGCCGTTGTCATCATAATGCACCCATTCGAAATCTAAATTATATCGTAACTTTATGTCAACCTATAGACTACCTACTCATAAAATCCCTGACTCATTCTATGGTTTAGTTTGGAAACATCCGGTATGAAATAGGAATAGGGATCGCTGAATAAAGGCCTTTGCCCCATCCATGAACTGACCTCGGCAAGCGCTGCTTAATCCTAAAGATCAACCAGTGAAGCTGTTATTTCTTATCTGCGAGTTCCTCTAGATATTTATTTACTAGCTGTACGTGCAATGTAACACAAAGACACAAGTTGCTAACAATTTTAATTGTGGATTCAGATTGTAGTGTCTGCATCCAGGCGTGTTTGCTTTAGGGTCAGAGATGGCTGCATTATATACAATAAACCAGTTTGTACGCCAGTGATAGTTATAGGTAAATTACGAGTGTAGATTCTGCAACAAGTTTAGAGGGTATTACTTATGTGGTATTTCACTTTGTCTTGATCCCAAAGCCTGGTTCTTATGTTAAATTTAATCATAAAATTACAAGAAATCTAAATATTTATAGATGTAGCCTATTTTATTTTTACTTCTTATATTGCTGATGCCATGCATAAGTATACTAACGATATTTTACTCCATCGTTCGTCTATGCTCTACCTTAAAAATCAAACATGGCTCCCAAGTAACACAACAAACAATGAATATTGTTACAAAACGTATGATTTCTTGGCAGAATCAATGCAATGCATTAAATATTACGTTGCACCAATTTACTGGTCCCTGTTGGCAAGTTGCTTATAAACTAGCCATTAACAGTTTCACAAGCAGAGATTCAGCGAATATAGTGCGACAAAGTATAAAGATACTAACATAATTTACTTGGCTTTTGAAATACTGAGTTGCTACTGAGCTAGTTTTCACATTTTAGTCGACAATTCATTCTGATTTTGTAGTTTGAAATTATGTTTCTTATACGGGTTTTTTCGCAAATTGTTGTCACATAAAGTTGTTGTGTTTTAAAGTGTAAGTGTTGTGTAGTGTAGTGTGTAAGTGTGTGTGTGTATGTGTTGTGTGAGTGTGAGTGTGTGTGTGTCTGTGTGTGGTGTGTGAAGTTTGGTAGAAATGATGGATTAAGGACATTGGACTGTGTTCATAATACATATTTAAAATATAGTATTAGTATATAGTATTAGTTAATAAGTCCTTGAATATAGGACTAACCGTCTCGCATTATTACGGTCTTTTCTCACTTAGCAAGGCTCTAACGTCTCGAGACATACTAAGTGAGATAGGTATCATGCGTCTAATATATAGTTTAGACATACATAATATGACAGGTACCAACCTTGATCGTATGCCTCATGGAGTTCGGTGATAAAACCTTTTATTAATTTTGTGTAGGAAGACATGAAACCTTCAATCGATCAATCAATATTCACCTCAAACATCCTAAATTCATTTCAGGTAAGAGGAAAATCGACGGACCCATACATACCCAGATACATCAACTTACAGAACAATACGTACCCATCTCACAATCCCATTTCTTGAAGGATTTTTCTCCCGATTCGTCTTGTAAGTCATTAAAAGACAACAACAACTAAAGTAGGCCGAACTTAGTCGGCCATTTTGCTAAACTTTGCAGGCCGGAGCAAAAAAATGGGCAAACTCGGCACGTTACGTTTATGTACGATCTTGTGTTGTGATGTGCAGTGCAGGGTAAGTTGGATAGAAGTTGGATGTTTTGATATCCTCTAGAGTCTAGGTGGACAGCAAAATCTACGTTTACGTGTCAGTTGTTAGTGAGAAAGTTTTGTCATAAAATAAATGAAACGAAAAAGCAAACTCTTGCGTATGATGGGTCTGATTTATTAGAAAGTGTACATAGCAGCCAGCTGTTGATATGGCATACTAAGTTTTAGAAATAAAATTAGCTTTGATTGCGTCTTCTCATTTATTTAATGAGTCTGTGTCAAAAACTAGGTTTTATTATTGGCCCTTTTACGTACCGATACATTTTGGTGACCAGTAAAAATGTTGGATTAAGAAAATGATTCCAAGAGATAATTATCTCTGACACTCAAGGCCACTAAAGATTCATACCTCTTACATATTTCCAAACGATTTTTGGTTTTGTATTTTAAACAGCCTCAACACCTATGCGCTTTCACAATAAGCATGGCATCCCATAAAACTATACGGCCCTTACATTATCGCACTATTAAAATAGATTTATAACTTAAAACAGTCCTTACAACTGTCAACGAATGAAATTACGACCATGTAGCCGGAAAACTAAGGAATGTGACTATCATTAAAATGGCCGAGTATTTGCTACTTACTGTTAAATAGTTGCAGCGAGTTGTAACGAGAAACAAGCGAATTGTAAGTTGAAATGTAACATTCAATAAACGTCTCCACGTTTATTGAATGTTACATTTGTTGGAAGTAGGGTGTTAAAGTTTTGGAAGTGTTTACGGATATATCTACATAACATATATTTGGGTTCTTGATCCCGACGTCTAAGGTACGGTGCGGATTTAGAATAGAATAGGGTGAAAAAGACTTTTGTACCACTTGCTCAAAAAAGTGACATTCTATGCCACAAAAAGCGAACATAACATCATCAGTCATTTTTAATCTGATAAAAACAGTGAAAGAAAATTGTACTGAATTTAATTCATCCTCTAGGGGGAGAATGTGATTTAAATTTGGAATACTTACCGAAATTTATACTGAACTACATCTGTGTTTACACCATTGAGTTTGTATATAAAGCATTATACAACTTTTTGAAAAAGGAATACGCATTTATTATACAGTTATGATTATTAAATAAAATTACGAAAACCGTATTAACCAAGTATGAGCTTGATGCCTTTGCTTTTCCAACAAAAAAATATTAGTCTAAAACTAAAACGTAAACGTAACTAAAACGCAGCAAATTCCTATTTGCTGCGTTTTAGTTTTCTTCAAATACATAAACGTTAAGTTTATTTTACTTTTAATTGTTTTTACAAATAAAAATAATTGTTGGATATACTTAATTGTGTTTCAAACACAATAGGTCCCAGGACTGGAGACATTGGATCGTTTTATTCTAGATATAATTTGCCCACAGAAACGTATTCTCAAGATCCGTAAATTACAAAAGCTGGCAAAGTTAGTGATAAAATAAAACTTTAACCCTCTTACTAATAAACACGGAATAAAGTTATACCAGGTATAACTAAGGTATACCCATACATTTTCATAGGTTTATACCTGGTATAACTTTATTCTGCGTTTATTTGTAAGAGGGTAAACGTTCCGTAGAAAAGTGTTGACGCGATTAAACCTATAAAATGTTATTTACATTGAGAATGCTCAAGAGTTCGTAACTTCCAACAACAAATAAATGAAACTGCATGTCGGACACTAACGAGGAACTAGTGTCAACATGCATTCAGGAATTCATGGACTTTCTGTTCCTTGCTTTAAGTAGACCAGCGTTACTCAAAGTGTGCTCCGTTAAAAAGAGGGTTCCGACCCTAGGGCTCCGTGGAGCCTTTGCAGGGGCTCCACAAAAATACTAGTCAGAATTATAATGAAAATAAGGTTGCAGAGAAAATTTTGTTACTATACAACAGTCACTAAAATTATAATTTGATTTAAGCAAGTCAGTTGTAAAAGACCGATAGTTTGACCGTCTACCACAAACATTACTCGCCGGATATGATATAATGAGCTAATTTCGTGAGCACCTCACGAGCGCTAACATTGCCTGCAATTTATGTAGGTATATAACTATTTTCTTCGGCTAAGATTTGTAAATGTAAGAAAATGTGGTTGTTAGTCTAGCCAGTCTTATTTTGTAAGCCTTTGCGATAAATATTGCAGGTTACATACAAAGGATACTAAGACAATAAAAATACATATGTACAGAAGGTCGGTGTTAAGCAAGTTTAAGCGCATTAGCGACCGGCATTTGTTTGAGATTGCCGTACGTACAATGTTTGTACGCGCTATATTATATGAGTATTTGTACGTTGAACAATTTGTATGCGGCTGTGTGCGTACACCGTTTTCACTCGTTGTATGGAGTAAACCTTCTGTCCTTATCATTTTGTAGTCCTTGTGTCTATTTAGTCTGGGTTAGAGTACAAATGTCCTAGTAGTTCATTTAAATACTCAGTTTAGGCCACGTTTGGTCTTGTAAAAGGACCTAGAGAATCTAATTAGTGCGTTGTTTTCTGAGAAACTCGGCACATTTGTGTGTAATAGAGTGTTATATTTTGTTCTATGTGAACGTACGTGAGTTCAATGTTTTTTGTCACTAATAGTTTAATAAGTATGGAGATAAGGGTTTTCTCACGCGAAGTCAAAAGTTGCGAATGCCACTGCTTTCGAAAAAAGTAGCAGGCAAGATACTACTATTCTTTTGCCTGCTACTAACAATGGAAATGCCTCTAGCTAGCTTTATTAAGACCTCATATTCTGGAGAAAAGAAGTACCTATTTGGAAAACTTTTAGTGATCGTCAGTCCATCCGCCCATGAAATCAATTTTTGTTGACCATTCAATGTGAGTTCATTTTCTGCGGTGAAAACTTTAATTATTGTTATTTTTTTATTTTGGACTCCTACCACTGTTGGGTTCTTTTTAACCCAAAGGTTGACTGGTAGAGAATGCTTTGCTGCATTAAGTCCGCCTATGTATCACCATTGTACATGAAGTTTAAATAAATAAATAAATAATTTATTTTCTTCATTTTTGAAAGTTAGCAGAAATAAATTTGTCATCCTCACAGATTTAATACTTCGAAGATACCGAGCTAAAGTATTACTACCTACTTAAGTCTCCTTTTAATAATCGAGTGTACCAGAATTCAGCGTTTTCCCCGAAATTAGAAAATACAGTATACACCATATTTTTATACCACATAGAGATTATTATATCAACTGTAATCTAAACCCGGGTTTGCTTGCGCAGTTTTAATTGTCATGATGTTTGTTTTATTTTAATTAAAAGTACTGCTTGATGGTCTTTGGAACCTTTGTCAAGGCCCTGATTTCTGGAAATAAGAGCACAACTGATGCCTGATATGCCAAATCAACATGTGTTCAATCCTTCTTTCGTTTCAATAATTAAGGCGGTACCCCGAGCAAAATGCCGCGCAAGCCGTTTTTCGTGCTGTTTTTCGGAGCTATCTACTCGTTATTTAAAAAGAAATATCAATAAATAAAAATACATTAAATTTCTACATAATATTGATTCTAAAATGGTAGATTTAGTTTTTTTTTAAATGTTGTATATATTTCACTAATCTACTTCCAAAAAAACATGAAAATGAGAAATAATTATTGATATTATGCATCTCCTCGTAAAGTGTTCATTGATTATTTTTTGTACTAACACTAATGGATAGACAATTTAATAACGAACATTTTTGTAGAATTATTTTTTTCAAAAGACCAAAATTCGATTTTATAAAGATTATATTCTAAAATCTGGGCGTATTCACTACTGTAATTCATGAGCCACCAGTGCCGCTAGACCAATAGGAACGCTCATATCTCATGCCGATTTTTTGGTCAGGGTACCGTCTTAATTTCCGTCATGCAGGATTGTAATCCTGCGACAACAATGCATAAAGCGGCAGAAATATGTAAGAATGTTTAACACTAGACTCAACAAATTGAATCACAAACATTGTTAATCTTAAATTCTAAACATTACCTAATATCTTCAAATTCTTAGTTCAAAACTTAAAGTTTCATGAAAACAATACAGACGAAATTACACAATACACAATACAATTACAATACAGATTAAATGTACTCTTAAAGCAAAACTTAAGACTTGCTATAGCTAGGTCTTATCTTTCTTTCAACAAGTTTCGCAATGAGATTAAGAATGAAATAATCTGTTATAAAAAATATAATTGATCATTCAATGAAAAAAGTTTTCAATCAATCCGTGTCACAGGCTAGGGCGAGAATTAATTGGATTTTGGAGATAATGGCATTTTTCTTTCAAGAGCTTGGCATTCTTATTGACGGATTATCTGATGGGTAGTGTTAACTACCGGGATTGTTGATGGGAATGGAGAAAAGATAGAGAGTCAGTCCAGAGAGTGACACCTTTTGGGTGTTAGATTTTCGGGCTACTGATTACCAGAAAATCACCAATCTTGCGAAGGCTAACGTTTTTACCCAGTCACTAGCTGGGCTGTGATGGTCAGATAGTCACTTGCTCTATGTAAAATACTGGTATACAGCTACATCCAGTTAGACAACAAGCCGAATAAGCCGAGTTGGGTAAAGGCCAAGCAGACTGTTAATGTATGGATCTGACCTTTTCTATCGCTCTATTTCCCTTGTCTTAAGTGTACGTTAGATTTCTAAGCAAATATGAGACGTTATTAAAATGTTCCTATATTTTATCTTATTAAGATATTCTTTATTAAGGACTGTATTCCTTCATAGAACCCCGAAACACGGGTCAGTGGGATTGAATGAGTTTTATCTTAAAGTGTTATGTAAGATGTGAGTGGTTGTGATATTGGGTTGAATTAATGATACTTCGTAGATATTAGCAAAAAAAAAATCCTTCAGAAGAACATTTTACGATTCAGACCCAAATTCTAGAACACAGACATAAATCTATGTTCAAAACTAGATTAGCCTTGAGATTACCACTAAAACCCTCAGCAAAGTGGATTTATTAAGATTAACTTTCCTTCTCTTTCTTGTTAACCAATTCCACCCGTAACGGTCTCTGATTGGCAGGCATGACAGTTCGGCTGATATTCTCGATAAGTGAAGGAAAAAGATTGTGGGGAACATCCTTCAAAATATTTGGAGGAAAATTGCTGAGGTGGCTTGTTTGGCAGATATGGTATGGTTAGCAAAATAACATTATTTTTTTGTTAATGTCAGAATGAGGTATTGTGTAGGAACAAAAAGTCGCTGGTTATTCAATTTTAGAACTATATTCTATTTCCTTACCTATATGTTACCGCACATGGTAAAAAAAGCTCCTAATTGTTATATGTTTTGATGTAAAATAAAGAATATTCTTTTATTTAGTGATATTCTATCTATCTAATAAAGCAAGTTCGACAAAGTATAAACTAACCTGAATTTAGTAGTTTAACTTAATTCTCTATTATTAATTCTCAGCAATAGTCGAAAGCTAACAACATATTAATGATCCTCTCTATTCAATTACGACATTACAATTAGTCATATCGAAGGAAAAGTACCAAAGTCAAAAAAAGGTTCATTTTTTGGTTATTATAGTGTTGAACTTCCCCGAGCAAATTCACACGCTAAACCCAACAGGTTCTAAGTTTCTAACCACTAAAATCTCGGCTTGACAGAATCACGAGCGAATATTCATGGGCGAAAAAATTATGGGCGGCAATGTTATGTTCGTCCCACGGCTTGGCTAATTGGACCGGATCACGTCAACCAGCAAACCCGTCGCGAATCTAGTAACATAGATTGACCCGTCACTATACCGAAGACATTCCGGACGTCAGCCTGTACGAGATTAGGATGGCTCTTAAACAGCTTAAGAACAACAAGGCACCGGGTAATGACGGTATTACGGCCGAACTCCTGAAGGCGGGTGGAAAACCAATACTTAAGGCCCTTCAGAAGCTGTTTAGTTCCGTCATACCCGAGGGGAAAACGCCGTAGGCATGGTGCAGGGGTGTGGTGGTACTCTTTTTCAAAAAGAGTGACAATGCCCTATTGAAGAACTATAGGCCCATCTCACTTCTTAGCCATGTCTGCAAGCTGTTTTCAAGAGACATCACGAATCGTCTCGCGCGCAGGTTTGACGATTTCCAGCCTCCCGAACAAGCCGGATTCCGAAAAGGCTTTAGCACCGTAGACCACATACATACGCTACGGCAGGTTATACAGAAGACCGAAGAGTATAACTTGCCTCTCTGTTTAGCGTTTATGGACTACGAGAAAGCCTTCGATTCAATCGAGCCTTGGCTGTACTGCGGTCTCTTCAACGGTGCCAGATCGACTACCGGTACATCGAGGTGTTGAAGGATTCATGGGCGAAAAAATTATGGGCGGCAATGTTATGTTCGTCCCACGGCTTGGCTAATTGGACCGGATCACGTCAACCAGCAAACCCGTCGCGAATCTAGTAACATAGATTGACCCGTCACTATACCGAAGACATTCCGGACGTCAGCCTGTACGAGATTAGGATGGCTCTTAAACAGCTTAAGAACAACAAGGCACCGGGTAATGACGGTATTACGGCCGAACTCCTGAAGGCGGGTGGAAAACCAATACTTAAGGCCCTTCAGAAGCTGTTTAGTTCCGTCATACCCGAGGGGAAAACGCCGTAGGCATGGTGCAGGGGTGTGGTGGTACTCTTTTTCAAAAAGAGTGACAATGCCCTATTGAAGAACTATAGGCCCATCTCACTTCTTAGCCATGTCTGCAAGCTGTTTTCAAGAGACATCACGAATCGTCTCGCGCGCAGGTTTGACGATTTCCAGCCTCCCGAACAAGCCGGATTCCGAAAAGGCTTTAGCACCGTAGACCACATACATACGCTACGGCAGGTTATACAGAAGACCGAAGAGTATAACTTGCCTCTCTGTTTAGCGTTTATGGACTACGAGAAAGCCTTCGATTCAATCGAGCCTTGGCTGTACTGCGGTCTCTTCAACGGTGCCAGATCGACTACCGGTACATCGAGGTGTTGAAGGATTTGTACAAAAACGCCACCATGTCAGTCCGACTTCAGGATCAGGCTTCGGAGCCTATCCTTCTGCAGCGAGGTGTGAGACAGGGAGACGTCATATCGCCGAAACTGTTCACCGCTGCACTGGAGGATGTCTTCAAGGTTCTGGACTGGAGAGGGCTAGGCATCAACGTCAATGGCGAGTACATCACTCACCTTCGGTTTGCCGACAATATAGCATTATCAGAAAGCTTAAAGTCACCCAAAGGGCAATGGAGAGGGCTATGCTCGGAATTTCCTTGCGTGATCACGTCAGAAATGATGATATCCGCAGGAGAACCAAAGTTACCGACATAGCTCGAAGAATTGCCAAACTCAAGTGGCAGTGGGCAGGGCACATTGCTCGCAGAACGGATGGCCGATGGGGCCGAAAAGTTCTGGAATGGCGACCGCGAACCGGAAGACGATACGTTGGAAGGCTTCCCACTAGGTGGACCGATGACCTGGTTAAGGTTGCGGGAAGGCGCTGGATGCAAGATGCACGGGATCGGTCAATGTGGCGACGCCTGGGGGAGGCCTATGTCCAACAGTGGACGTCTTTCAGCTGAAATGATGATGATGAAGCGGGTGATTAGCCCACTGTGCCTCAATCCGATTGCGGGGCTGCCGTCTTAGAGCCTTCGGATGTGCTCGGATTTATTTCGGGTATCCTCCATAGTGAGACGATTCTGTTTTAAGGCGCAGAATATTCGCCTTTCGCCCTGCATCCGCTAGCTCAACTGCAACTCGGGTTGGTGGACGGGCGGCGGCGCGGTTGCAGCAGGTCCCAGGGAGAACGACGGGGACGTGGATGACTCGGACTGGCTAGGGCTCTGCTTTATACGGTACTCCGCCACCAGTACATCAGAAGTTATTTTGGCATTTTATAGGTAATGCTGTTCTCACCAACAGCGACTCCCACCAAAACATACCCTAGCGTCTCTCCCCACAATAAAGGTATACTCGTATAAAATTCGCAAAAAATTACTTTTTTCCTTAGTAAAACTTTTTATATAGTTAAACGTGTGGAATAGCTTTTATAGTTAAAAACAGTTTATTCACGGTGAAATTTTGCTCCTGCGTTAAGTTGTATCACAAAATAAACCGTGTCTGTATTTTAAACGCGTTCCACTACAGGTGCTCAAAAAGCTTCAATACCAGTATTTTTTGTATATTTTTGACTAGAATAAAACAAACACCATGGTAATTAAAACTGTACAAGCAAACCCAGACTTAGATTACAGTTGATACATTCTCTCTCTGGTATAAAACATGGTGTCTACTGTATTCACTGATTTCGGGGGGCAAACGCTGAATTCTGGCACACTCGGATAATAAAATGGGACTTATGTCACTTATGTGCAAGCTGTGCGGTTTAAGTTTTAGCTATCTTTCATAAATGAAGAAGATAATTTGGTGTTTACTTATAACTTCATGAAATAGTTAAAAGTATTTTCACTGTTGAAGGTAATTAGTAATAGTAATACTAGTTTATTTCATAATGGAATCCCATTGCAAAGTTTACAAATGTTGTATATATTTAGGGTAAATTATACAATAAAGACGGGTGAAGTACTGTTCTCCTAGATAGGATAAAATTGAGCCCGTGTTAGGGAGAGACAGTGCCGATCCCCTGTTTGGCGGATTATTAAAGAAGTAGTGTATGTGTGCTTAATATAAAATTTGGAGTTACAAGCAGCATCTGGACAAGTGTTAAACAATAGTTATTTTTATTATTATTTATACAAAACATATCTAGAGTGTGTGGGTGGGTGTGGACGTGTGTGTTTACTAGATTACTTGGTGAGGAATAATTCATTTTCATCATAATTGAGGTCCAAAGGGAGTGTCCGTACAGTTTTTTTTACAATTGTGGAATGTGAGTTTAAATATTGGGTTTAGTTATTACTAATATTGAACAATTTTGTTTTTTTCATTAGCGGATGGATTAACGATCAGAATCAGAATCAGAATCATTTATTTGTGAAACATAGGTGAAGAACATATATACATTAATCATACATGTCAAGGTCTTAAATAGATAAGTGTTGCACTATGCTTTGTCATTGTTGACATACAAATATTAAAGTCAGGTTCGTCAAAGTTAACAAAATTTTACGTTAACAAAATACATTAAAATAATCAATTTAATAATGTCCAGTACAAGAAAGAAAAACAAAAAGCACACACAAGAAGATCATAACAAAAGAATATGCGAGAAATTATTCGTTACATTAATAATAATTATGAATTAATAAAATTACAGAATTTAATCAAATAGTCATCCAAAATTAAAATAGTCATCCAAGTCAACATTAATAATATAAATTTATAAAATTACAGAATTCAATCAAATAGTATTATCATTAAAATAGTCACCCAGGGTATAATAACATTTCTCAACTAATAACTTGTGAAGACACTTTTTGAATCTCTTCAATGGCATACATTTTATAGCATCAGGTATTTTATTAAAAATTTTTGGTGCCAGACCAAAGAAGCTCTTTTTCATTAACGCAGTATTACATTTCAACGTACATAGTTGATTTTTATATTGACTCCGAATGGGGGTCTTCTTAACTGTTGAAAATTTTGTAAATAAATGTGGATTTGATTTTACAAATAATGCAGTTTCTAGTATATATATAGCTGGTAATGTTAATATTTTTAATTTCTTAAAGTAGGGAACGCAACTATCTGTTGACTTTAAATTACACATGGATCTTACACACCTTCTCTGCATCCTGAATACCAGTTCCCTATTAGTTGATTGCCCCCAGAAAACAACACCATATCGGAGATTAGAGGCTACAAGTCCATGATAGGCTGTTAACAGTGTTTCAGAATTAACTCTCTTAGATAATTGAAACAATAGATACGCAGATTTGCTCAGTCGTTTACAAACCACTTCCAGATGAGGTTTCCAAGTCAACTTATGGTCTACAGTTATGCCTAAGAATTTTGCACTCGTAACTTCTTCTATTTTACACTCATCGTAGGTAATATTAAGGGGTGGATTCTCACGTCGTTGATGAAACTGTACAATTTTAGTCTTACTCAAATTGATCACAAGATTATTATTATTTAGCCAATTAATGATGTTATTTAGCAAGTTATTGATCTCATTTCGATATTCGTTTGGATCAGTGCATTCTATGATAGCTGTACTGTCATCTGCAAAAAGTACCATTTTGTTTCTCAAATTTCTTGGGAGATCATTGATATATATCAAGAAAAGTGGGGGCCCGAGTACAGTGCCCTGAGGCACACCATACCTCACGGATCTCGCTTCAGAGACATATGTAGTCTCTAATTTGCTCATAGGACAAATTCTGGAAATCTCAGTACACTGTGTCCTATCACTTAGGTATGATTCTAGGAGTTTATGAATGTTTCCCTGAATGCCGTACCCGTGTAACTTTTGCAGCAAGATCTGATGATCTACGAAGTCAAAAGCTTTTGACATATCCGTGAAGATCGAGCACACAGGATTTTTTTTATCAACAGATGTCATTATACTTGACAGCAGGTCAAATAGTGCCATATTAATATTAGTATTTTTCCTAAATCCTTTTTGTTCATTGCAAAATAACTGAAACTTCTCGAAATACGTGTAAATGGAATTATATATTATTTTTTCAATAACTTTTGCAAATACTGGTATCTTTGCAATAGGCCTGTAATTTTTTACATCAGTCCTGTCATTATTTTTGTAAATGGGTTTAATAATTGACTTCTTGAGACTAGCAGGGAATATACCATCAGAAATGCAAAGATTAATTATGTGCGATAACGGTGTCGCTATGACCTCCTTAACATCTTTTATTACTCTAGTTGAAATACCGTCGTATCCTACTGTACTAGTATTTTTTAAGCTACTTATCACTTTTATAATGTCAGTGTCTGAAACTGGTAGCATAAATAGAGACTGCGAAGTTGAGTTTTCAATAACATTTCTACACGAATTTGTAAACGGGGTATTATTAAGGTTTGTTTTTGAATTATTTTCTATAATCTCTATAAAATACTTATTGAATTCATTCGCAATGTCAAGGGGATGTGTAAGAGTTGATTTATCATTTTGTATGGTCAATATTGGTTCTTGCGGCAGACATACTTTGGATTTGTTAATAACTTGCCAAGCAGCTTTTGATTTATTTTGAGACGTCTTTATGAAGTGGTTGTTTTGGGCCTTCTGGGTTAGATTTATTATTCTTCTATAAAGCTTGGAATATTTTTTAAAAGCAAGTCTATTTTTTGTGTTCGGATTATGCCTGTATGTCCAAAGTAGTTGCCTCTGTTTTCTGCTACATATTTTTATCCCGTTCGAAATCCATTTGTGTTTTTTACAAGTATAAATGGTTACTATTTTTTCTGGGAAACACAATTTGTATAGCAATATAAAGTCATCTATAAAATTTTCGTAGGATTCATTTGCGTCTTTAGCTTCGTATACTCGTCGAAAAGTTAGGTTTTTTAGATGATTTTTAAATTTCATTAAGTTATCTACTGATATTTCCTGTTTAATTGTTTTCCAATATTTAATCATACAGGTTTTTTTAATAGGAACTTGCAGTAGTTGTGATGTATGATCAGATAGAAGTAAATCTATTATCTTAGCTTTACAACCTTTACGGTAAGAATGTGCAAAATTATCTAAGCAAGAGTTACTAGCCAATCTGGTTGGTTTATAAAGTTCTATTTTGAGATTATATTGCAAGAGAAAGTTTTCAAATTCTATTGTGATTTTATTTCTCTTTAACACATCAATATTAAAGTCTCCGGTTAATATAATTTTTTTATTTGTAGATACGCAAAGTCTTCTCAATATATTGTCCAGTTTTTCATAAAATACACTATAATTATATTTTGGAATCCTGTAAATGCATATTACAATAATATTATAAGATGTCAGTTCAATACCGCAACATTCGAAAACACCTGAGACCGACTGTTTTGCAATATCTGTCAATTCTCTAAATTGCAGCCCTGCTCTTACAAAAATGCAAGTTCCTCCACGTTTGACACTTCTGGTAAAAAAGGCAGCTGGGCAGAAATTAGGTATACGCAACATACATTCATAGCCCGTCTCTATAAAATGCTCTGTTATACAGATGATATCTACCTTTGTTCCCTCACTAGAAAGCTCGTCTAGTTTAACTACTAACAAATCTGATTTATTTATAAGCCCTGCTATGTTCTGATGGAGAATGGTAAGGTGGTAGTTATAGAAAAAACTGATTGTCTATTGTTTTTGTTAGTGTAAGGGGTTCAGTTTTATCCTCTTGAGAGCAAACAACCTGTGAGTGCATATGGTCTTTGGTATTTACAATATCTAGGTCTAAGATTAAATCATGCAGGTCTGACAGAACTTTCACAAAGCCTTCGTTATTCAGGTGTGCATGTCGTTGGTTATACGTATCCCACGTGTATGGAAGATTAAGATTTGAATCTAGTATAAATGCATAATTGTAAGTCTCAACATCCATGTAAATTAGATTATTGAAAGTATCAACTCTGCTGTTAAACATTATATTTGTATTGTCCATAAATTTAAAAGTTGGCAGACATATTATGAAGTTAGTATGATTAAGTGGTAATAGTTTATCTCTAATATAAGTAACAAACTCAATATAATTATGCGTTTTTGTAAAGTCGTCTTCACCAACAAATATAATACAATAATCTAATCGAGAGAAGTTACGTACTTTTAGATCAATGTCCTTTAACAAATATTTCACTCCGCATCTGGGAGTACGGTAATGACACATATTAAAGTTCCCTAAATGAGTTCTTTCACTCAATGTTTGTATTCTGTTGGATGTTTCACTACTCAAAATACAAATGTTATTCTTCACAGGTGCAGGTGATGCAACATGAGATTTCGCGCTAACAATATTATTCAATGAGGCGACACCTTGAGTACATCCAGCGTCAATGTTATCTTCATGTCCGCTTGGCGCTCTTGTCAAACTTTCCGATGTCTGCGTCTGTTTTGTTTTTGTATAAGGAGTATGAATGTTCTTCTTTGGTGTTTGAACTCTGGATTTAAGTGGACTACTGACAATTACTTTGTATGTTTTATTTTTTTCCAATAGGTCGTCATTACTTTGCTTCAACTTACTATTTTCTAGCGATAATATTTCAATTTCCCTATGCGCACTTAGCAATTGATTTTTTAGTTCTTCTATTTCTTTCTTATAAATAGTAATTCGGTTTTCATCCTCGTCCTCAGATATATCTGGCATAGAATTTGAGGTACAATCCATCGTTTGCGAAATTATGTCGCTGTCATCCTTATCTGGTTCCGATTGGGTGCGTTGTCTTCGATGAGTTATATTTCCAAAGAAATTCATTCTTTTAAGTCAATTTATTTTGCTTAAATTGTACCTAATTTAAATTTTAAGTAATTCCAAAAATACACAAAAGTGAATAATTTTTATTTTCTACCAAAAGACTTAATTTTCTTATTCTGGTATCACAAGTTCTTTATTATATTAGCAACACTGGTTAGTGTGTCAATTTCAGTTCCGCTCCTTGACACTAGATGGCGCTGTTTGCCATTAAGTATTATTTATTCGTAGTAGCAACTCTAATGTTAGTTTCAATTTTTAAAACGTCAATGTCAATATTTGTTTCGCTACTCACTACTAGGGGCGCCACTTATGGTACAGAGTTCACTTTGTGTAGGTCCAATGTACTTGTTTTTGTCCGTGATTAGCACTTTTTGAAGCACAATAACGTTCAAAAGTCCAAGTATTAAACACAATGTTTTTATTGCATGTCTTGGTTTATAGAAGTCACCAACAATTTTACTTATGTAGTTCGATACGTCTGTTAAGATCGGCTACAATACACATCACTTATACTATAATTTGCTATTTATTTTGAGTTTTTAAATACGCGGCGATGTTTACTTAATGCTGATATTCTACTTTTAACGATGATATTCAGCTTTTCTAATTCTTTATTTGTTCAAAAAATATGTGGTCTTTAAGTTAACTGGATCTATCCAGTAGGCAAATATTAGTAGCAGGCAGGATGATGCTGCATTTCAATGTTTTGTAATTCCGTGGTAGCCCAGTGGCTAAGCCCCTCTTTTGTTGCTTGTTGCTTGAGGTCGTGGGTTCAAATCCGGGCAAGTATCAATGTGACTTTTCGAATTCATATGTTCTTTCTAGGTTTATCTTGGACATCACAGGCAACGATGAAGGAAAATATCGTGAGAAAACCTGGACTTATATAGTTAATGTAAGTTTGAAATAGACAAGTTAGAGGCATGTGGGGTTCCCAGAGGCGGCTAAACTAACTCTAACAATAGTGGTGGCCACATCCTTACACGAAGAACAAGAGAATGTTTTGAAATCGCGTGAGAAAACCCAAATTACCATACCTGCTTATAATCAACCTTTGACGAAGAAAACCTAAATCTAAGAAAACGTAACTTCACTTACAACAAAATGAAACACAAACTAATTAGATTCTCAAGATCCTTTTACAAGACCTAACGTGGCCTATCCTTAGTATTTAAGTGAAGTACTCGGTCATTTGTTCCTAAACCCAGAATAAATTGACCTCAGTACCACAAAAAGACAGTTACAGAAGGTCCGCTCCATACAACGAGCGAAAACACACACACATAGACACGTACGACGAGCTCAAATAAATTTTAATGCCGATCGCGAGTACGCTTGCACTCACTGTACGTGAAGCGTATCTATGTATCTTTATGTATGAATGTATCGTTAACACTCGTGTATAGTCTCGACCTTCTGTTCGTATCTATTTTATGTTAGTACCCTTTGTATGTATCCAGAAAACAGTATTCCAAAGGCTTACAAAATAAGGCTGGCTAGCTAGACTTACCAGGCCCCTCAGAAAGTATTGCGAAAAAAAGTTTTTATATATGGGAGACTGGCCAGTTATAATGTTTTTCGAAAATATGATTATTTATAAGTAAAAATAAGTAAGTTCCAATTTCAAAATTTCCCTCCACATTTTTTGCGAGTTAATTCAAAGTATTGTGTCTCACTGAAATATGGATCTGCGCCGGGAACATTTTAGAGCTATGATTTTATACGATTTCAAGTGTCGCCTGAAACCGGATGAATCGTACGATAGACTTCAAATGGCATTCATGGATGAAGGCCCTTCCAAGGCAACCGTGTATCGTTGGTATAACGAATTCAAGCGCGGTCGACCAACTTTGGGGGATGACGAAAGAAGCGGTCGCCCTTTGACGGCTGTTACCGAAGAAAACGTGCTAGCAGTGAAAAATTTAATCCAAGACAATAGGCGAATTACATATCAGGAGATTCAACACATATTGAAGATTGGATCGGGAAGCGTTCACGAGATTCTACACAGCCATCTTCGCGTGAGGAGGATAGTATCACGCTGGGTGCCGCACAACCTCACCGATGCTCAGAAGCAGGCCCGGGTGGAATGGTGCCGTGATATGCTTAACAAATTTGAAGCAGGCTCGTCTCGGCGTGTTTACGACATCGTTACAGGTGATGAGTCCTGGATTTATCAATACGACCCAGAAACCAAGCGCCAGTCGACTGTTTGGGTGTTTCAAAATGAGCCAACGCCTACCAAAGTGAAGCGATCTAGAAGCGGGGGTAAGATTTTGATCGCTAGCTTTTTTAATTTGACTGGCCACTTGGTATCAATTCCCTTACGGGATCAAAGAAGCATTAATGCCGAATGGTATACTACCAAATGTTTGCCAGAAGTTTTCTCTGTTATAAGCAACAAGCGACCAAACACAGGGCTCCGCGGGCTACTGCTCCACCACGACAATGCACCTGCGCACACCGCACTCAAAACGAGGGACTTCCTGGACAGCACGCCAGTCAAACTCCTGGGTCACCCTCCTTACAGCCCTGATCTAGCACCGTGTGACTTCTTTTTATTCCCAAAAATAAAAAATCAGCTCAAAGGGATACAATTTTCGTCGCCGGAAGATGCGCTGGCTGCGTTCGAGCAGGCTGTAAACGAGGTGTCTGCGGCGGACTGGAAAAAGTGTTTTGAAAACTGGTTTAGGCGCATGAATCTTTGTATAGAGGCTGGTGGAAAGTACTTTGAAAAGATTTAATAAAAATATATGTACGTATAGAACATTTTTTTTTAGTTTCGCAAACCTTTCTGAGTGTCCCACGTACGACCACATTTTCTTTTCACTTGCTAATCTTGGCTGAAGAAAATAGCCTGAAATGAGCTTTGATCTTAAACAAATTGCGGGCAATATTAGCCGTCTAGAAATTAGCATTAATTGGGCAACGAAATTAGCTTATTATATCCATATCCTGTGGGTTATATTGACGGTCAAATTATAGTGTCAGTATTGCTAAAAGATAATTATAAATTATTGATCACTTGATTGTTTTGTAAAAAACAACAATAGGATTGTTTGAAAAGATAACAAGGTAAATAATTGCACTAGAAATACTTAACCATTATTTATTGTTTTAATAAAAAAGAGAGCCAGAAGCGCCATTAAGTTCGGTTAATTGGACACTTACGGTTTTTTTGGTTATTTCATAACAACATAACATTAACATTCGAAACTGGATATTTACCATGTTTACTGTTTGTTGCGAGCTTCCGATATTTCGGTGCTGTTGCAAGCACCATGATCACGGATAAACTGACCGGTTCTTGCGGGTGGGTGTTTATGAGGAGACAAATCGGTCTACCCTCTTTCTTGTTCGTTTTTTGCACTTGTTAGTATTGGAAGTACGTTGGACGTCATTAAATCATGAATTTCCACTTTATAAGCACAATGGTTTGCTACAAAATACAAATTGTCATATTTATTAAGCATCTACCGACAAATATCGAAGTACCTACCTTAATTATTATTGTGTTGTCAAATATCTACAATTGTTAGAGTACCCACCTGAGTAAATATTGTTGTGTGAACAGGAAATAACTCTAAACTTACCTAAAAGCCAAAGTGATGATATTCCTATAAAATATTAAATAATTTGTAATGATCATTGTGATGTATCCTGGATTTAATATTACCATTTTAGTATTATAAGTCCTTTGAGACAATTTGTAAAATACTGTCAATTAGTATCAATATTCTTTCGAATATTGATTAAGAATGACTAAATAGGCGATATTCAATTCGTTCGGTGTTAATACGTTTTAAAAAGGTTTCATTACTCAAGAATTGATTATTGACCTAATTGTGAGATTATTCATAGAAATGTAGAAAATGGTGGGGACGTTTGACAGGTCGACTCGTTGCTATAAATAGTGCGTAATTCGTAAGTTGACACACTTTGTTGTGAACTACGAGCCAGTACAGACCAGTTTTTTTTTTTTTTTTTTTTATACCACTTAGGTGGCAGACAAGCACACGGCCCACCTGATGGGAAGCGGTCACAGTTGTTATGTTGTTATAGTGATAGTGATATTGTTTTCCTGAATTGTTATATTTTGTGAAAGATGGACTACACAAGCTTCACGTGAGTTATTTTATATTATAACTTGATTATTGCTAATGGTTGTGTAGAAAGTCTATTTCATATTGTGGCCTTTATTCATAATAATGTTAAATTGATTTAAGGGCTGGTCATGTTCCTTGCCTTATCCTTGTTGTTTTGATTATATAACATTGTGAAATGTTACAAGATTCATTATATAATGGCCATAATAGAATTAGATCTTTATTGTGATAAACGATATTTATCTGGTTGTAAAATATATCTATAAATACTTTTACAACCATTGTTGCTTCCGTGGAGTTTCTTGCCCTTCTCCTCCACGAGAACTAGGTCTAGCGATCGGGCGGTAAGCTCTCTGAGCCTCAATATGAATTAATTGACAAGCCTAATTGAAGTAAATACATAGTCTTGTCTTTTTGTGCTTTTCTTCATAAATCCTTTCCCTTATCCACCAAATACATATGAACTCTGATACACAGTAAATAACCATCTTGACATATATCGATACTTTTATAAGGAGTTCCTCCATGATTCTAACACACTCATCACCGCTACCTCTGTCACTCACAACTCGATTCTGTTCCTGACACACGAAACTCACTGTGTCCGCTCGCGAACATTTTTATCTTTGAACCCTTTTTTTTTTTCGAATTTTAATGTTAGTGTTAGTGACCATGACAGTTTAAAAACATAACAACATGACTGTTTTCCCTGAAGAAATAGGTACAAGTATACAGTAGGTAAATATACATTTTCCCACTTTGTACCTTAGGACCTACGATGAACTATTGTTGCTTAGTAAGTGCACACACCAGTTTTTATTTATGAACTGATGTGAAAATTACGAGACCGATGTGAAGATAAGAGACACATTACTCGCAGACCGCTGGGGCACTATTATTTATTCTGTGGCTGGGGTGAAGCCTATGTCAGTGAACGTCTTTCATCCGAAGCGATGCTAATAATGATCGCAGAAGATAAAAATCTTCCTCGCCAGCGTTGTATTTACATCATTATCATCATCATCTGCCGTTTTATTGTTTCCACTGCTGGGACACAGGCCTCCTCTCTGTGAAAGGGATTGCCGTAATCCACCACGCGGGCCCAATGCGGATTGGTGGATGTCATATATTTCGAATTTTTGGTTTCTAAGGTCATGCCGGTTTCCTCACGATGTTTTCCTTCACCGTTTTGAGAGCAGAGGTGATGCAATAATTTGAACAAAGAAAACGGCCAGCCTGGGTTTGAACCCACGACCTACAACTTATAAGTCGCGGCCGATACCCCTGGGCCACCACTGCACTTATATAGCTTTTCTATAACGAAAGTAAATATAAGTAACGGCAGTCTTGGTCTGCGCGCAGCCTAATACCAATATGTTTAATTAAGAAGTTATATAAGTACTCGTATGTAGAATTATATTGTCAACTGTTTCGTGAGTTGTACACAGTTTGACGGACATATTGTATTCAGTGTTCGACTAATTGTTTATACATGATACATTAGTGTTCTATGTTAACTATGAAGGCCTACTTAGGTAAGCAAATTGTAGTACGCAGTACATTCGTTGTTAGACGGATTAAATATTAAATATATGACACAGAAGTTACGTTGTTTCAGTAAATAAATAGTCACCATGACTGATGTCATTATAGTTATTTATGCTACAAGTGCGGAAGGTAGGTGATAAATCGACACGAGTCGGAAATCATCTTACGTACGTGTATCATAGAACATTTTACTATGCATTGTGCGAGGAAATAAATAAATTAACAAAATGAAATTAATAAAATGGCGGGCTTATTCAAGCGCGTTCAGCATATCCACAGATTAACTAATAGTTCCTCGGGCATATCTACTGCGCATGTGCAAATAGCTGTCACATCGTAACGCAATAAGGCACGAACAAAATATACGTTCTGCCAAACATATTTGATTAATATTTAAAATTAATTTATTGATCAAAATCTAAATCTAGAGTAATTTAAAACGCCTAAAATGAAGTATTAGTTTTATTCTACCTTTTATATGAATGATAATCTGAACATAACTAATTTTTAAAACTTTTCTCAAATAATAAAAACTCAATGCGTCGGACTGACGTTGGAGTAAAAATAAATAAAAACACAGGAAAATAAAAAGCACAAGTGAAAAAAGTGACACTTTCCGCACAGTTTGGCTGCTTGGAAAACCGCTCTTTTCGAGGACATGCATTGTAATAGTAGATTGGTGCATCGAGCGCAAAGTGAGTTATTAATGCATGAGTGTTATGTTGGTGCCCGAGCGCACGCGAGGGCACTAAATTAACACGAGTGCATTAATTACTCACTTTAGCGAGTTGCGTAATCTACTTTTCTTTCAACTACCAATCTATCTCTCTACTTTTCTTGCTAAATATGAAGTACCTACCTATCAAACTTTTACAATGGTACAAAATGCGGGGCATTTTTTTCACCTAATTGGTTTTTCGTACCACTTGCTCAAAAAAGTGACATTCTACGCCACAAAAAGCGAACATAACAATAGTTATTTTTAATCTGTTAAAAACAGGGAAAGAAAATTGTACTGAATTTCATTCATTCTCTAGGGGGAGAATGTGATTTAAATTTGGAATACTTACCGAAATTTATACTGAACTACATCTGTGTTTACACCATTGAGTTTGTATATAAAGCATTATACATCTTTTTGAAAAAGGAGTACTCATTTATTATGTAGTTATGATTATTAAATAAAATTACGAAAACCGACGAGGCCGTTTGAGCTTGATGCTTTTGCTTTTCCGACGAAAAAATATTAGTCTAGGAATTTGCCGCGTTTTTGGTTTCTTCAAATACATAAACGTTAAGTTTATTTTAATTTATTTTTATATGTCATTATTTTTAATAAATGCTTATCTCATATTATTATTGTGTTTTTTTTTTCGCAAATGGTACGAAAAGTAGAGTATTTTCCTCGGTGATAAAGCTGTCTTAGTCTTGGGTGAACTTAAATCCTTTGCAACACTCAGGACTCGTCTTAAATCCCTCGCTTCGCTCGTTATTAACACCCTCGCTACGCTCGGGAGTAAACCTCGAGTCCTTCGTTACGCTCGCGATTTAAATCGTCACCCGCGACAGAAGACACTGCTTTATCCCCTTGGTTAATAATCTACTATTTTACGATTACATTAATGTGGCTTTATGAATTATGACTATGTTATAGTTATCAATGATTATTTAGTATAGGAATACTGGCTATTTGCTCGGTCCCATGTATCATTTCGTAGGAAACCGAACAATATATACCGTGGCATTTTATTTGTCTTACAATAGCAGCCCACTTTTTCTGACCATGTAAATTAACAACGTATAACTTTCTCCATGGAAGTCATAGACAATTCTTAACAAAAAAATTGCATCTCCCATACAAATCGATTTTGATCAGCTGACGACCACTTTGTATGGAAATTCCTATATTTTTTTGAGATTTCTCTGTGACTTCCATGGAGAAAATTATAAGACGATAATAATGCCACGGTTTTTATAATTTTTTTATATTGCCATGCTAAAACGCAACAACTGTAGCAAATATTTAATCTCTCTCGAGAAGCAGAAATATAGGTAGCCAAAAGTCAGTATCGAGTATCGACGCACCTTTCTTGTTGTAAAAATATGAAGGTGATTGATGATTTGCTACGAGGTGTAAACCATTAATATGAAAAAGTTAAAAACTCAGATATCTTTTTTTTACCTCAATATCTACAATGAAAACTGACAATAACGCCTGATCGTTTGCGCTCCCAACCGAACAAAGGATCCGTATAACGCAAAAACCACAAGTAATCAATCAAAAGAGAACTGTACTGGTTGCTTTACTTAACCCATTACAACAAAATGAATACAGACATCGGTTACGGAAAGGGGTTTATTTGAAACCACGAACCAGAATAAGGATGATTTTTCAGAAAAAACATAATGACACAAGATTTGGGAATACATTATATAAGTCAAAAGTGAACAGCAGCCTAATTGCGTAAGACAATTAGGTAAGGCAAAGGGTTCCGCCGCCATTAACCGACCAATCACATTGACGGAAATCCACATCGCGACTTTCATCTCTCATGTGATTGGTCGATTGATGGCGGTCAAACCCTTTGCCTTGTCAAATTCACTTGCGCAATTAAGCTGCAGGTTACTTCTAGGCAAACGTCTTCGATCATCTACCACATCATCACTTACCAACAGCTGAGATGGTTGTCAAATGTGAGCATGTCAGTAGTTTCCTGTCAAGATCATTTCGAATCTCCCCAAAGTAAAAAGTAAAAGTAAATCATCGTGGATTGAGAACGAGACATCGTCCGAAAGTTCTGTTTAGAGAAAAATAAATTACAAAGAAGCAGGAATAATACCAATTTTTAAAACCGAAGTTATACAGTTTTAATTAGCCACAATTCTATTCATATAGTGCCTGGAAATTATTCTTGAAACCTAGCAAAATTAAGCAGAACCCTTCTTTTTCCTAGAATTTCACTGTTAAAAAGTACTCTTCTTAGTAAACAAAGGCTTTAAAAACCCTTCACCTTTCCAAATTAAAACAGTCTTTTAGTACGTTTTTGGGTCCCTGATTACAACGTCAAGAGTAGACCGTAATCACATAGGTCGGGTTGCGCATAATTATGTAAAAACAGTGTTCAAAAGTGTCCGTTAAAAGGCAATGAGACTACAGATGTTCGTTTAATTTATGATTTTCAGGAATTTTCAGGCGAGAGAAGTGTAGATGGACATTTATATTCGAAGCTGAAGCTTTGTAGATTGATTTTAATAAATTATAATACTGTTAGCTATTATTTAGGTTAAGGGTAGGGGTACGGCAGATGACGGTATAAAAGCGGTGTAGAATGGGCGCGCGCTCTCTTTCTGCTGTCATCCGTCGTACGAGGAGGTCGTGAGTCTTTAAAATTGTGTTCTTCTTACTGTATTTGAGTCATTCTTTTGTGTCATATTTTGATTGTATTTGTTTTGTAAATTCTTATAATTTTAGGTTAATTAAAGTTTGTTTTTTTAATCTAATTCGTTTCTGATTTCTAATATCAGAAGTGGGATTAAGAAAACATTCCCACTTTCATCCTGATTATTGTTCTCACCCATTTTCTTAGAACAATTTTTTTTTCTTTTGTTAATTTAAAAGTTTCGAATATTATTTTCTTATGAGGGTACTTTTGTTTGTTTTTGATCGTTAACTGTCATTTACATTAGCGCTATTTGTGTCGATGCTTTGTTTTGGTGTTTTTAACTAATTTTCGAACGTCTTTCTTTACTTACCTACGTTCCTTTTAATTTTATAGTCACTCACGTTGACTAGGTTTGTGTTGACATTTTGTTTTGTTATTTATAACTGAGTTTGAAACATGGATAAGCCGGGACGTTCACGTTCTCGTAATCGACGCTGGCCGAAATCACGTAGCAGGTGCCAGCGTAATAATCGTTCTCCGAATAAACATTCACGCGGTGGTAAACACTCGCATAGCCGTTCGCGGGATCTAACTCCTGAATCTCGGCACTCGCGCAATCACTCGCGTAGTTTTACACCGCGTTATCAACGCTGGCGTAACCGTCGCTCTCCGGATCGGCGTTCCCGAGGCCGGCACTCGTGTAGCTACTCGCGCAGTCGTTCGCCGCATGCTAAGCGTGTACGCAATCGTCGATTGGCTTCGCGGGGACGACGTTCTCAGGGGAGTGACTCGCGAGACCGCCGTTCTCGTGATGGAGGGTGTCGTCGTGATAGGTACTCGCCAAATCATGCCACTAATGTAAACCGCAGAGAGAGATTTTCACGATCTGTTCGTACGCCTTCCTTGCCGCCATTGCAGAAAAATTGTGACTCTTTAAATACTGTGCTCTCACGTTTGGAGGCGCTAGAGAGGCGTTCGCATGCCCCAGTGTCAGTTGAGCCCGTCGCTGGACCAGGCACGGAACAAATTGTTGAAGCGATACATTCGTTGAAATCTGTAGGTACTAGTCATTATTACGTCTCAAATTTCGATCCCAGTGTTCACGACGTTGATACATGGTTTAGTGAAGTCGATAGGGCTAAACTTGCCAATAAATGGAGTGACCACGAATGTCTTTCACGCATAGGGAACTGTCTAAAGGGTGATGCAAAATCATGGCTCAATGAGTGGGTATCAAATGATAGAATGTGGACAAACTTTAAAAGTGATTTTAAACCGTTGTGCATTAAAAGAATAGATTCGGCGGGTATTTTGTTTGAGGTAATGTTGACTAGCTCGGGTAAGTACCGCACTTATGCCGAGTATGCACGCAAGTCACTATTGCGGCTGCGTATTGTAAAAGGTCTTAGTGATGATCTGATCACAGAGATTGTTTTGAGGGGACTAACTGATCCTCAAGTGAAGGCAACAGCGACGAATGCTAACTAAAAACCTGTTGATTTGGTCAATTATGTGTCTACTTTTGTGAAACCTATCAAAACTATGGATACAAGTAAAGGGACATATCACCATTTTACCGTCAATAGGGACAAGAACAAATCACAGGGTTTTAAGAAAGTTCTAACCAAGTGTTATGGTTGTGGCGAGCCCGGACACAAGCAAGTTTCGTGCCCAAAACGACCTAAGTCTAGTACCAATACCGATTCAAAGTCGCAACCCCATTAGTTGGTTAATAACATTGAAAGGCTACGTAATTGGGCCCAAATGGCGCAATCCGGTGATGAAGAGACCCGTAACATAATCGAGGCTGTAGAACGGGGAAAGTTAGACCCAACACGTTATCAAGTACAAAAAGATGTTCTTTATTACCGGTACAGTCAGGTAGGGGAAGAGCCGAGGCTCCTTTGCTATATACCGAAGGCCCAACGCTTAAGCCTCCTTAGGGTCTTTCACGATGAACACAGCCATATAGGCGCTGATAAAACATTAGAGCTTATACCTAGGCATTTTTGGTTTCCTGGCCTTAGGGCTTTTGTAAAAAAATACATACGTCATTGTATAACTTGTGTTGCACATAAACGTGTTCCTAGAGCCCCTCTTCAACCTATTTTCTCCTGGTCTAAACCTGACGTCTCGTTCGACACCCTACACTTCGACGTGCTGGGCCCTTTACCTGAATCGAAAGGATTTAAGCACGTGATGCTGGTCGTTGACGCCTTCACCAAGTTCTGCCTCCTCACTCCTATCCACCGCCAAGACTACACAAACATCGCCTCTAAAATTGTTGGAGGGCCATGAAAACACTACGCCAGCGATTCGTGCTCTGGTGCGAGATATCGCCCAGGAGCCTGCTACAAGTAGTCGTGAGGCAAGAAGAGAAATCGCCAGGCAAAGGACGGCCGAACGGTTAACTAGAAACCAGGCAGCAATGGACACCTATGTTAACCGGGACAGACGCCCCCCTCGTGAGTTTCAGGAAGGCGACCATGTCTTCGTCATCAAGTATGCTCAGTCCACAGGCAAGCTTGACCATGGAATGCGCGGCCCCTACCGAGTGGTGCGTGTTCTTCCTCACGGCCGCTATGAGCTGAGGCTGTTGGTTGGATCATACGGGAAGACCACATATGCTGCTGCTCAGTTTATGGTTCCCTGGGGAGGTGAATGGACTCCCGAGTCTCGCTCTGCCTTCTTTGAGGGTGAGTCTCAGATCTGTATGATCTCTCTGATCCGGAAGTGTTGCATCTATTCTGATGAATGGTGCTAATGGATCCTGGTCTGTCTGTGTGGTACACCCAGAGGGGTGTACCCACGACCTCGGAAGCTGGTCGGCTTTGCAAACCGATCAGTCACTGTGCAGTGTAGGCTCACAGTGTTCTTTATTAAGCATGTTATGTTTTATGGTGTGGTTGTCTGAATGTGTAGTGTTCTAGAGAACTTAAGTTAGATGTAACCATGGAATAGTTCATTTTGTTTTATTAAACGAAATGTTTCAAGTTTTACTCTAGAACACAGGCATTCAATTAATGTTTATCTCGTAACAGTACAACTAAAACTAACTTTAACACTTTGGCTGCCACGAGGGTCACCGGTGACCCCCAAACAATACATTTTCTATTGTGTTTATTTCGTGGCAGTCAACCTGTTAACCAACATAACTAATTTAGAAACTTACTACGTTTCAAATTGTAATATTGCAAATTGTAATATTGCGGAAACTTCGCCAGCACCAAATCAGCCTGAACTAGACAAGCCAGCACCAGGACCATCTACTAGGCCTGATTACCTGAGAGAAGAACCAGCACGAGGCCTGGATATGCCTGAAGTTGACTAAACTGTAACTGGATCAGTCGACCAAGCCTGCCGTGGACGTCAGGGTGTCAGGAGAGGCCGTGTTAGCTATTATTTAGGTTAAGGGTAGGGGTACGGCAGATGACGGTATAAAAGCGGTGTAGAATGGGCGCGCGCTCTCTTTCTGCTGTCATCCGTCGTACGAGGAGGTCGTGAGTCTTTAAAATTGTGTTCTTCTTACTGTATTTGAGTCATTCTTTTGTGTCATATTTTGATTGTATTTGTTTTGTAAATTCTTATAATTTTAGGTTAATTAAAGTTTGTTTTTTTAATCTAATTCGTTTCTGATTTCTAATAATACTGATTACTTTTGAGGTTCGTTATGAAAGTTGCTGCAATGTTGAAATGATGACTGGTTCGGGGAAATTACCTCTAAGTATAGAAATCACAGGAACTTGTCCAAAACTTTGGACGCATACGTCTCAAGGTTGTGTGGAAGTCACTGAACTGATTAAAATTTAGGTTTAGGCACAAGTGTAAACTTATCTCCCACATTTCACCTGTAGTTTTTAAGTCCCATGCAAAAAAAGATGATGCCATTGTAAGTCCCATGTGGAGAAAGAGACATTTTATCAGCGATAACGAACGCCAGTGGCATGCGCTTCCATAATGGTCACGTGGACAATCTCAACAATTTTGAAAGCGTGGAGAAATGCTCATGCATACTGCGCTTCCACGGGGAGAAAGCGCAGTTATGTGGGACTCTAACCCACTAAAACTCCACAGTGTCCTCCTGTGCCGCTTATGGCGGTAACACGGGAACGCGTTAGCAGACATCCGCGAACCCGCCGCGGCTGTCCGTCTCCGGACCCTCCTCTGGGGTTAACCCCCATCACCGGCGCACCAGAACACACAGTATGCCGTGACCACCCCGGGGACCAAACCAGCACATGGGTACCAGACAACCCCGTGTATGGCACCCTTGATCCCCCTGTAACGGGTCAGGACAGTGGCCCCGCCACCTACCACTTTTCGGCCGCAGGGGATAGGGAAAGCGGCCAGAGCTATACCGACACTCCTCCTCCCCTGCGGCCCCACCGCGTCCGCCATCAGACGGTGGCGACCCCGTGCAGGCCGCGGAGGGTACTCCTCTCCCGCCGCGGCCTCCGACCCTCAGCCGCGATGCCTTCCATACCACATCGCAGCCCGCCTCAGTTGCGATGTCGCCTAGGCAACACCGCAACCTACATGTTGGCCGCTTCGTCGTCGGCTTATCGGCAAAAGCCCTGACGAGCGGCCCCTCCTCGGGTTCCTCTTGGCTTCACCGTGGTTGTCCAAGCCACGGCTACTGAGCCCCGCCGCCTCGAAAATGCCGGAACCCACCGGGGGGGAGTGTGCCGCTCCTGGGCCAAGATCATCCTTTTACTCACTTTAAACTTTTCAGTCGACTACAGTCTCTGCTTCTATGTGCTGATAAAATTACCCAAAAGCAGTCCAAAAAAGTTCTACTGCAAGTAAATCTATCACAATTAGTTCAACCCGAGTACAATAACGACCATCCAATCAGTAATTATTTAACACCGTACCACTTGGGTAACAGCCAAATATGACATTTCAAACGCTTTCACCAAAGTATCGGGTGCTAGCAATGACTTGGAAAAACAATTTCTCATCATTTTGCGGCAAACGATTACGAAAACTGATGTTTATGAGCATTAATAAGCATTACCTTCTTTTTTGCCTACAGTCGGGTACAAAAATGGTTCAATACTTTTTGGGAAAGTCGTAAATCATAACGTTTGATCACTACTCCTGCCAAAAATCCATTGACTGGCATCCGCCTGCCTTAATTATTATAACAACCAATATTAAATAGGTACAATCTCTTGCCATTTCCTTGAAGTCGGCGCATCATCACCCCATTCACACACTCCATCCATCGTTTCTTTGACCTTCGACCACGCGTGCGACTGTGTGACCCACAATCATACTCAAAATTTTTCTCATGACATTTTCACCATTCCTTCGCATCAACGTCCAGTATTCACTATTTTCATTGTTGTCCATTTACAGACTGAAAGTCATTGTTACACCATTTTTCAAGTTAAATAAACAAAAGATCCTCCAAAATAAATTGAATTACAGCAATAAAAACCTCGCACCTCGTACAGACCCCGACAAAAGCGGCAAGCCACATCCGCTAGCAGTCACCCGTTAATCCTATATTAAATTTGTTTATTTGTCACTTAGGTCATTTAACAAAAGCATTCCGCCAGCATTTTTACCTCTATAGTATTCGGATTATATTCAGATCAATATACTACGTTTGTAAAACTAAGTTAGCGTGGTTATGCAATTCATTGGAATGGAGAATACGAAGATTGTGGTAAAATTGCCGGGAATGTCATATTTACCTACAAAAGTAGGACTGGGAGCATAAATCTTGCTAGCATAACTTTGCATGTTTTTATAATCCGGTTTTCCTCCGTGGAAGAATAACTTGTTTGATTAATTTTACTTTGGATTTTAGTGCACAAATGTATAACCATTTTTCACCTGAATTTGATGAAAAATGGTTACAAACCCCGATTTGAAAAACAAAACAAAAAAATTGGTGGGGTAAATGGTTATACATGTGTGCACTAAAATCCAAAGTTTCCCCACTCTTTATTGCAGACCGTATTATAGTTTGAGGTCAAAATGCCACCGTAATTCACTCAAGATCACTCTTCCTTTAAGATGTATTTACTGCCTTTAAACTTGAACACATAACCCTCATTGGCAGGTAACTTTCAACTAAATAAAAACGTGGGACTTGCGTTAAATCAAATCAAATCAAATCAAAATATTTATTTGCCAGAAAATACATTGTTTAACAAGGAAAGATCTTAAAGCCTAAAAGTTATTGTATTCTGCCTGCAAGCAAGCGTGCAAATTACTTCCAATAATAATCAGTTTCTCGACATCATACCCAAAACACAATTGTAAACATTATATAAAAAAAACCAGACCAAACCAAAACAACATTGATGCTTCATTTATACTTTCAATGGTCAGATTATAAAATTAAAATTAGATAAATCAAAATGTCAATAATTAGAATTAAAAATGCCAATAATAAACATTAAATGTCAATCCCATAATTAAATGTCAATAACTAATATGCCAATACTTACAATTGTCAGATCATAAACTGGACAATAATTAAATAGTAAAATAAAAATGTCAATAAAAAAATTAACATGTCAATAATTAAAATTAAAAATGTCAATCAAATAAAATAAAATGTCAACAATTGAAATTAAAAATGTTAATCAAATAAAAATGATTGTTTACAATGTTGATTTAACAATTAATCATTATCAATCATATCAATTATCATTTCAATTACTCCTTATTCATTATTTATACTCTTAACAATAATTATGTCTATGCTCTATAAATTCCTTTAGGCTATAGAAGCAACTATTTTTTAGCCAATCTGTCAATTTGATTTTAAAAACATTACCCTGCAATAATTTTAATTCATTTGGTATGTTATTATAAATTAATATACACATATTATACACATTTTTCTTGTAAATATCTTTGTGACCAGATGGATGATATAATAGGTTGCAAAACTTAACCCTTTTTTGTCTTGGCACAACTTCGCTATGTTGCATAAAATAATGCATGTGTTTCTTTGTAAAGATGCAGATGTCTCGTATGTACATACAGGGCAGTGGAAGAATTTTACTTTTTTTAAAGAGAGGTTTACAGCTATCTAAAAACCATGCCTTGTTAATGACCCGGATGCAACGTTTCTGGAGCTTAAAAACTCTGTCGGTATCAGTCGAGTTACCCCACATGATAAGTCCATAGCTTAGAATAGATGACACATAGCCATGGTAAGCTAAAAGAGCAGCTTCTACAGAAACATTTTGTCGTAGCTTTTTTAAAGCAAACACAAACCTATCAAGTTTCTGACATATATGTTCCACATGGCTTTTCCAATTGAGATTCTTGTCTATATTAATACCTAAAAAAATTATTTCATCCACTTGTTGTACTTTTTCATCTTTATATCTAATATCCAAAGCTAATTGTTTAGTATTATACGAATTAAATTCTATTAATTTGGTCTTACTAACATTTATATTTAAGTCATTATCTGCCATTTAGCTAATTATATCTGATAGGGTCTTTTCAGTAACAGATTTGTAATTTATTTTATCCTGACACTTTAATATAACTGTCGTGTCATCTGCAAAAAGAATACATTTGTGCTTAGTGGCCTCCGGAAGATCATTTATGTAGATTAAGAAAAGCAAAGGACCAAGAATACTACCCTGAGGCACACCAGACTTATTTATTATTGCTACTGATTTAAATTTCTCTTTAGAATATATTCTGTCACCTTTCTTTACAACTTTGGATATCTCTGTATATTGCTTCCTATTACTTAAATAGCTAGATATCCATTCATAAGCCTTGCCCCTTATGCCGTAGAAATCTAATTTGTTTAATAGCTTAGCATGATTAACGAAATCAAAGGCCTTACTCATATCTAAGAATAATGACACTGCTGGATTGCCATTGTTAATAGTTTCTGTTACAAGTTTAATCAAGTTGAAGATGGCAAGAGCAGTTGAACAACCTTTACGGAAACCAAACTGCTCCTTGCATAATATGTCGTGTCTACTAAGAAAATTATTCAACCTAATATGCATAGCCTTTTCAAAATTTTTAGATATGATGGGTACTATCGTAATAGGCCGGTAGTTATTTGGGTCTGACTTATTTCCCCTTTTAAATAGTGGTTTTACGATAGACATTTTGAGCTGATCAGGAAAAACACCTTCCATAAAAGATAGGTTTATAACATGTGCTAGTGGATGACATATAGAGCTAGCACAAGCCTTCAAAACCTGTGTGGCGACGCCGTCATATCCGCTAGTTTTGCTATTATTTAGGGACATTATAATTTTATACACTTCTTCTGCATCTATAGGATTAAGAAAAATAGTGTTAAGATTTTTGTTTTTTTGATTAAGCTTAATATTATTAGAATTAAATGGTTGATTAGATGTCAAATTAATAAAAAAGTCATTAAAAATATTGCAAATGTCAGATGGATTATTATATGTCACATTATTAGAATTTATTTCATTTTTATACAAATTATTATTATTTATCGTTGAGCAGATTGCATTCCAAGTGGATACATTTATTCTTATGCTTTTGTATACGTCTTGTGTTCATAAATTTCTGAGCTTTCTGTGCACATCGTTTAAACATATGATTATAAAGTTTGTAGATATTCTCATTATGCTTTTCATTCGTTTTACAAGTTCTAAATTTTAAATAAAGTTGTCTTTTAGTTTTGCTGGATTTTTTAAAGCCTTTCGTTATCCAGTTTTGAGTAACTGGTTTATTATTAACTTTAACCTTAATAACTGGAAAGCACAGGTCGTAATATAATGTGAATGTTTCATAAAATAAATTGAAGGCTTCTGTTAGAATACCGGAGCTTAATGTTTCCGAAAATGAGAGAGAAGACATACATTCGCAAAATTTCCTAAGATTTTCCGCACAGTAGTCTCGTTTTAATTCAGGCCAACAAGTTATTGTTTTGAGTTTTTTCATCTTTATAGTAACAGTTTGTGCTGTTTCGTGATCTGACAAGCTTAGGTGCAGAATATCTGTTAGTGGGGTAACTCGAGTCCCACTAACGTGCAGAGTGCGTCGCCAGTATTAATTACAGGGAATATGGTTTACTGGTAGTAGAATAAATAAAGTTTAGATAAAACATAAGTTGGTTTTATTCATGATGACACGAGAACACAATTACTTTTGAAAAGCAGTGACAAGTAAAAAATAATAGACCGGTAGAAAAATAAACTTATGTAGAACAAAAAGATCTGTATCAAAACTAAATACTCTTTTTATTCTAACACTCCTCCTTAAGTTCATTTCTCTACTTTCATCCATCACACATTCACACAACACCCATATTCTGTGCACACCACTTGAACTTGCCTTTCAACAAAGATTTTGTCAAAGCATCTGCAACCATATGAGCTGTCTCTACATACTCAAGTAAAATATGCCCATGCTCGACAGTCTCCCTTATAAAATGGTGTCGCACATCAATGTGCTTTGTACGTTGATGGTGTACAGGGTTATACGCAATGGCCACAGCAGACTGGCTATCACTGAAGATTTTCATTGGCGCCTCAGCTTGACCAGTGACCTCTGAGTACAATCTTTTTAGGAATATGCCCTCCCTAGCAGCTTCAGATAGTGCTACATATTCAGCTTCCGCTGTGGATAGAGCAACCGTCCTTTGTTTTCTGCTTTCCCAAGAGATTGCAGCTCCCATATGCAGAAAAACCATACCGGAGTATGATCTTCTATCATAGCAACTGGTATGACTTGCATCTGCGTAACCCTCAACTTTAATTATTCCTGTCCTCTTGTACTGTAGCCCAAGGCATTTAGTACCCTTCAAATATCTCAGCACTCGTTTAGCTGCTATCCAGTGTTCCTCAGCATAGCAGGTGTTGAATTGGCTAAGATAATTGACTGAATGTGCAATATCTGGCCTCGTGCAGACAGATAAGTACATCAGTGAACCAATTAGATTCTGATATGGAATCGTCGGCTCAGGTTTGTGTTCTGGTCCAGGTTTCTCTAGCTTTTGACCAGGAACTGATGGTGTTGAAGCAACTTTGCAGTCAGCCATCCCAAAAACCTTTAAAATTTTGTTGACATACTTCTCTTGGTCAACTTTGACTCCAATATCGTTCTGCGTTATGTGCATTCCCAGAATATCCTCTGCCTTCCCAAGATCTTTCATTTCAAATTTTGTCATGAGGTCTCTTTTCACTTTGCGCAGCTCTTCCGCGTCATTCCAAAATATTAGCATATCATCCACGTATACTGCTAAAATGATAATCTTCTTACCCTGGGATCTCGTGTATATGCACGGTTCATTTTTACATCGTTTAAATTTTAACTGCAACAACTCATTGTTCAGTTTGTTGTTCCATGCTCTGGGGGCTTGCTTTAACCCATAAAGCGACCGTTTAAGCAGACACACATAGTCTTCTTTTCCCTTTTCATGAAAACCTTCTGGTTGTTTCATGTACACATTTTCCGTTAAATCTCCATTCAGGAACGCTGTTTTTACGTCCATTTGATCTATATGTAAGCCTCTTTGTGCTGCTATTCCCAGGAGAACTCTTAACGAGCTGTGTCTCACCACTGGAGAGAATGTCTCGTCATAATCAATGCCACATCTCTGGCTAAAACCTCTGGCTACAAGTCGAGCTTTGTATCTTCGTCTATTTCCCGTCTCTTCTTTGATTCTAAATAACCATTTTGAATCAACGACGTTGCTAGCTTGTTCAGGTTTTACCAAAATCCATGTATTGTTTTTCTTTAAGGCATCAATCTCCTCCTGAATTGCTGCTCTCCACTCTCTACTATCAGATCTTGATAGTGCTTCTTGAACCGTAGTAGGGTCCAATTCTGATTCTGCAGCATGATACAGCAAGTAATCCGGAAAGTTTTTGGCTTTTCTAGCTCTAAGTGGATATCTCCGTTCCACCTCATGAGGTTGATCATCGACAGTTGTGTCAGATTCACAGTCAAGAAACTCTATGTCTTCTTGAGGTTGATCAACAACAGTTGATTCAGTTTCAGGGACTGGAGGAATAAACATCTCTTCATGAGTAACTGATTGTTCCACTTCTTGAGGCTGATCATCCACAGTCACATCAGGCTCGAGACCCTGAGGAACACAAACTTCTTCATGATTGTAAGTTTGTTCCATCTCTGGAATCAATACTTCATGTTCAGTCTGTTTCTCCAACCCTGTATCTCTCTGTGTTTCTTGTTGAGCTTCAATAAATACAACATCCCTAGCCTTATAAAGCCGATGCGTTTTTGTATTCACTAGTCGATAGCCTTTAGAGTTCTCGCAATATCCGACTAGAGTTAACTCCAAGCTTTTTGCATCCAGCTTCTTCCTCTTTTGGTTCGGAATGTGCATATATGCCTTACACCCAAAAACTCTTACAAAACTGAGATCAACTTTCTTACCAGACCACGCTTCCTCTGGCGTTTTACCCTTGACGGCAATGGTCGGCGATCTATTTTTCAAGTAAACCGATGTATGGACTGCTTCCGCCCAATAAGCCTTCGACAAATTTCCTTCCTCGAGCATGCTTCTCGCCTTCTCGATGATAGTCCTATTTGCTCTCTCGGCTACTCCATTCTGTTGCGGTGTATAGTCTATCGTTACTTGATGTTGGATTCCATTTTTCCTCAGAAAATCATCCATTTCTTTATTGACGAACTCAGTTCCGTTATCATTGCGCAGGATCTTAATTTTCTTGCCGCATTGATTCTCGGAAAACGCCTTAAAAATTTTAAAATTTTCAAAAACTTCACTCTTTTGTTTCAAAAAATATACAAAAGTTTTACGTGTAAAGTCGTCAATAAATATTAAAAAATATTTATACCCGCTAATGGAAGGTATATGCATAGGCCCGCATAAGTCTGAATGCACTAAACCCAATGCTTCCTTAGCTCTCGTCGCAACACCTTTGCGAAACGGTTGTTTGGTTTGTTTTCCCTTAATGCAAGATACGCACTCCAGTTTCGAAGAAGTATTAGGAAAACTCACCCCTATGGCCATCTTATCTCTAAGAAGTTTGAGGTTGTGTATACCAAGATGTCCCATTCTCCGATGCCACAGCCTCTGCTGGTCACAATCAGCTGTTGCCAGCGCAGAACCCTGTGAACAGCACTTAATTTTATATATGCCTCGTTCTTCTACACCTTTCACAACAGCCTTACCACGAACCTTACACTCATTCTTCTTGTAGATGTCGCATCCTTTCTCTGTAAATACTATTACGTGACCCTTTCTCGTAATTGCATTCACACTTAACAAATTAGAAGCTAACTTAGGTACATACGTAACATTATTGATTGTTAACCCTGCCGATTCACAAAATACAGTACCTTCACCTTCACCATATACTTCATTACCATTTGCACAGATCACTCTCAAAGATTTAGAAGTATCCTTCAAACTTCCTCTGAACCAAGCCTTGTTATTTGTCATGTGCGTCGACGCGCCAGAATCGATGATCCAGTCTCCTGCTTGCGGTGTCGACGTACCAAACGCGTAAGCTTGTAAAGCTTCTTTTTTCCTTTTAGGGTTATCTGGACACTCATTTGCTTTATGTGGTCCGTCACAAATAAAGCATCTAATCTTTTGTTTGACATTCTTGGGTTTGCTTTTGCCCTTATGCTTCTTTGACAATAATGCTGATGTCGGTTGGCTTACACTCAAGCTTGCCGAATAGTTATCTTCCATTTGAAAGAGCTTCGTCTTGACATAGTCAGTAGTAAGTACCACGTTACTGTTTTCTATGGCTAATCTCATAGGTTGGAACTCTCCCGTAAGTCCTTGAAGAAGTAAAGCAGCCAACAGTTCATCATCAACCTCTTTTCCTAGGTCTTGCAGTTCCTGAGATACCATCATCACAGATGTCACATATTCCCTCACAGTTGGGAATTGTTCCAGTTTCATGCTTACTAATTTTGAAAGTAAACGGCAACGGTTATTCAGACCTTTATCCTCGAACGCATCTCTTAATGCTTCCCAAGCACTTTTTGCTGTTTTCGATTTGCGTACATGAACTAAGCAATGAGGTTTGACCATCAAACAAATCTTTGCTCTAGCTTTCTGGTCTTTTCTCTTACCTTGCGTGTCGGTTGTTTCAGGCGTAACACTTGTATACTCCCACAAGTCATCATGCACCAGATGCATCTCCATAAGAAACTTCCATGTAGAATAGTTACTGCTACCTTCTAGTTTCTCCATAGATAAGGCACTACTGCCTGAACTACCAACCAAATTCTGTGCCATTGAGTTCTGCTCTCTTTGAGAACTCCCGTTACCAGACGACATTTTCCCGTATGTGCGATTCCCATAACCTGTTAGTGGGGTAACTCGAGTCCCACTAACGTGCAGAGTGCGTCGCCAGTATTAATTACAGGGAATATGGTTTACTGGTAGTAGAATAAATAAAGTTTAGATAAAACATAAGTTGGTTTTATTCATGATGACACGAGAACACAATTACTTTTGAAAAGCAGTGACAAGTAAAAAATAATAGACCGGTAGAAAAATAAACTTATGTAGAACAAAAAGATCTGTATCAAAACTAAATACTCTTTTTATTCTAACAATATCTGACTGAACACTTTGTACGTTACTGGCAATTTGGTCAATGCACGAGTTCGCCCGAGTTGGTGATTTTATGTGTGCTTCAAAATTGTAGTTACTGAGTATACTTAAAAGTTCCTTTGTTACGGAATTATCCTTTAAAATATCTATATTCCAATCACCACAAATAATTATTTTTTTCCTCTTGTATTGGTCAGTCAAGTAATTTAGTAAATGGTCTAGTTTATGTAGAAATACACCGGTTTGCGCCTTTCTTTGATCAGGTATCCTGTAGATATTTACAACTATCAAGCTCAAACCTATTACCTCTACGCCACAGCATTCAAAATAGAATGCCGTTGCTATACCTGAAGGCATAATTATTGTTTTTGTGTCAAATGCCTTATTGGTCATAATACACGTACCCCCTCGACATTTGTCTCGACTAAATACTGCAGCCAATTTAAAATTATCGAGTTTGATGTTAGCTTCCGTACCTTTCTTAACAAACTTTTCACTAAAACATAGAATATCCACCTCCTTGTTTTTTTCCTATTAATTCAGATAAAGTTACTTCTATCATGTCTAGTTTATTGCAGAGGCCGGCTATATTTTGGTGTAGGATTCGTAGATTACTATGTCGGCAATCCAGTTTTGATGTATCATAATTAATGACGGGAACGGAAATCTTACTAACGTCGGACTTAGGAACGAAAAAAATTATTATTATTTTTACCATTGCCATGAAGTGAATTTCGAGCAGCTAAAGCTAGTTTTGTAGTCTTTTTATATTGCATATAATCGATCTCTATATTAAGTTTGTAAGTAATTAATTCTAATTCTGAGAGCCTTTTATAATAATTTATATCTAACTGATTCACTTCAATAAACTTACAATTCATAAAACTTTTTGTGAACTGTTTTAGTTCATAATTAAGTTTTTTAACATTAAAATACCTATTTTCAGTAACATTCAATATCAATATTGTACAATTGCTTAAACTACACAAAGTACTACACAAATTAGATAAAAACAAGTATGGATTTTTGTCATGTTTACCAACTGAGAGTATAACAATGTCATTGTCAGATAGGGTGCGTGATAGATTCTCTGGATTCCGTAGGATCTCGCATGAAGAAGCATATGGATGAACTTTACCCTGGATGTTGTAATTGTCATTCCATTTACCAGCCTTGGTGTGTATAAGTTGTGCTGTTAGACCTCTTACTTTTTCATCACCAATTATGTAAACATTTCTTTTTGTGTTGGGCTTTAATTGGGTTTCATACTGTAACTTTCCATGTCGTTGTTCATTTGGAGTGTCCACGGATATCTTTTTATTGAAGTCATTGTTGATTTTTTGTTTTGTACCTTGTAGACTCTGCACGTCGTCCCTTGTTTGTGAGCATTGAGCAATTGGACTAATTATTTGCTCTGAGAAATCTAATTTAACTTGGATGGGATCTTTATTCCTTTTTTTCTGTGATGCTCTTTTGGGCGTCGATTTACAGATATCTTTTAGCTGGTTAATTTGAGTACCATACACAGACATTTGTTTTTTAAGATAACAGTTTTCTGACAGTAAATTTGCAATTTCATTTTCAGCAATTTCCAAGTTTTTCGCCAGTACAGAAACTTTCTTTTCCAATTCTTCAATTAGATCAAAGTTGTTGGATCTAAGATTTGGGCAGCTTCTAAATAATTCTGGATTTCTTTTTATTGTATGAGAAAAAACATCAATATCTTCATTGTTATCATATTTGCCTCACATTTTGCTGGGGTAGCTGTTAAAATTTGTATGGAAATCATCGGTTGTTGAGGCGAAGACGGTTTATTTGAGGAATGTGGTTTTTTTCTGAGAGTGATATTTGAAGTAGCTACATAAGTGTCTGTTTTGTTTTTGATTCATATTTTGCATTTCCATTTTTTTCTCTCTTCGATGTCCTTTAGGCGATAAGTAGCTTCAACCCACACAATCAAATTCGTATCTTTTTTTACAAATTGAACATAATGCAGTGTTTTTTATGTTGACATATTTTTTACACATATTGCACATGACTTGTGCTGATGTCTTGCGGTCACTGCTTACTACCTTGTTCAAATTGGATGACATTTTGCAAATTTTTATAAATCTCAAAAAGAACTTGATGTTTGGCTTGAGCTCGAACTTGCGACACTTGCCACAACTTTCAACCTGGTGTTGATACCGCTCGGCCAAATAGGCTATGAGATATGTATTGAAATTAGTTATCTTAAAGTATACTTCCTTGATCGACACGATACGTCGCCGTTACAATCGATTTTGATATTTTTTACTGCAACCCTCACACATAAAGTTAAAGATATTTTTTTTTCTTGTTCACTATTATTAATTTATATTCACATATTTTATAGTTCATTTACACTTATTAGGTTAGGTTTAGGTTTTCGTTTGAAACATTTAATGATTCTTGATAAACTATTTACACTATTTAAGTTTATTATTCACAGTTGAAGTTTTTGTGCACTGTTAGCTATTTATTGTTATATTTTCACTTATCTCTTAAATAATGCTGAGATAACATTCGTAATGGTTTATTGGGCTATTTTATGAACGCTTTTTGGTTGTTTATGGATTAAGAAGTGCGTTTAATATTATTAAAGAATTATTACACACGGAACTAATGTTGACAAGGTGACTTACATCTACCGTCTTCCAACGTTACCCGAGTAGCATTTCCTAAAAAGCATTCCAAAACTGGGATCCCGGAATCTTAGGCGTCTGCCAAGCGTCTGTCTAGCCGAGGTTGATTTATTCATGGCAAGCGAGAATTTAAATTAAAGCACATTAGGACGCATATAATGTGTATTTGTATAATACGCTTTTGTTGCTTTTTAATGGAGAAGACGGATATGTAAATTACAGAGATAAACTCAGGCTCTTTTTTGGTGTCTTCACTTTTTTTTTTGTAGGATAGTAAAAGTTTGCGGCTGCATTAAGCTAAAACATGAAGTGATTAATATTATTAAAAATATGCTTCGTTCTTGTGTTTTTTTTCTTATACCACTGCACAGGAATCATGCATTTTTCACGAGTAATGTTGCTTTTTCTAGGTGTACAATATTTCGTTATTCGATAAGCTCTTCTAGGGATAACAATTTATTTATTTAATTAATTTATTATAGTTTAGGTTGAAAAAAATAGTGTCTAGTTCTCATTTTCTTAAAATAGCCCCAGCCCTCAAACATCGAACGCAAACAATTAGACACTCGCCTATTGGGCACCCATGTGAAGAAAGATGAGATTTTTACCTCGTCGAAAATACCTTGGCTGTCAAGAAAGACGGTAGTAAATGGCTGTTAAATTCATTTTGCTGAGAGTAATTCTAGTATACGTATAGGCCAGGCCCTTTTTCTCAAAGGTGGCGCGGAGACGTTTAAGGGATAGCAACGGATAGGTAGCTTTATGGGTAACATACATCTGTATTCTAATATTATGGCTTCTCGAGTAGTTGAAATGCTGACTGTTTGGATGAGTGTATTCAAATTACCATGGGGACCTAGATCAAGGGGAATTGTATCGGCGATAAAGGGATTGACATGCGCTAAATGTCACGTGGTCAATCCTTTGCATTATGAAATTTCGACAATTGCTTTCGATCTGCCTGAACTGACTATGTCGTACTATATAAACAGAACGAATTGTTTCAAACTTCACAACTAAAAGCTCAAAATATACCTAGGTATTAAAAACGAAACAATTGAAATGAAACAAACAGTCAGCAAATTAAACAGTGGCAAATCTTTTAAAACAAATCAAACTAAACACACTTATAAAAACAAGTGCCAAATTTCAAAACCAAGCTAGGACGAATAAAGAAAAATTCAGTAAAAGCTCGGAACATACTGCAAAGATTTGGGCATTCGCTGACAGTGCACCTGGATTGTGTGTTCCACGTGTCGGCTTTCAGAAGTCGCAAACACCGTTGTTGGCATCCGAGGGCTATTAACCGACACATTTCACCGACGCGGGATTCACACGTTCAAATTACACAAATGGGTATATTTGTATAGTGGATGTTACGTACGTATGTTAGCATATTTTCTCGCTAGATTGCCTCTGAATCTGCAAGTGGAATACAAACATAAGCATGAACTACATTTTCCAAAATTCTGTGTTGCCAAAGCTTCTCTAGATTCAAAACACAGGCAAACAATCCGCCATTCGCTGACGATGCAGTGGGATTAGCACGTCTGTCTGACATGTCGGCTATGTCATCCCCCATTAGCCGACACATTTCGCCGACGCGGCATTCGCACATTCGAAATTCGAATGTTCAGTTTGAAGTTCGAACAAACGTTTGACTAGGGAATATTATATCTCGTATGAACTGAAGCTAAAATAGCTCATGGAATTATAAGTTTGGAAAGCATTAGATTACAGTCCCAAAAGTTAAAATAGTTTAATTCAAATAAAAATAAACCTTATAGGTACCTATAAAGTCTGAATTACCAAACAAAAAAAAGATGAATCTAGTTGCACATTCCCAGGGGCCGTAGGTCTCTATGAAGAAGAATGTGCAAGAAACTCCACGGACACTCTTTTCCATCAATAAATTTTTATTACGAGTATTTGGTTACGTCATTCTTGTTGGAAAAATACATATATGTGATAAAGATGTAAAAAGACATGCACGTAAATGCGTAACCAACACACAACCTCAAAATACAATAATTGAGAGCAAGGCTTGTGCATCCTTTGTGCTACTTAGTTGCAATACAAATCTCTTAAATAGGTTTTTTCGGCGGTAGGTGTAGAAAAAGTTAAGACGCATTTTTTTTCAATCAGTTTTAATAAGTTCATTTTAAAATAAAACTAAGCACTTTTTTAAAGTTTTTTGATTAAGTTACCTAAACAAAATGGCTAAGCAGCTTGTCTTACATTGGTGAAACAGCCCATGTTATTATAGCACTTTAAACTACGCCAACAGCTATCTCTAATACTTTCAACTGTCAAAGCATTTCCTTTGTACTATACCTCAATATGTCTCAGCTGGATGAGATTCAGTCGGCTCAGAAGAACCTGTAGGAGTGTTTCCTCAGAAAAATGAACGAGCTTTAGGCCCAGATCCAGTGTGCAGGACCTACAAAGGATACCGTGGCATAGTGTAACGATTATTTTTATATCAAAGCGAAATCTTGTGCCAAACATGAGAACCAGCTTGGCATGGGTGTGTCACCAGTTGATCGTTGCGTGACACTGGATGGCGTTGCTATTTGGACTTATTAATTAATGATTTCAGTCAACTTCATGCGAAACCATACCCTACATAGTCACATGCTGATCACCTACTCCTGAGCTAGCTGGTGAGTAAGGCAAGAAAAATACCTTACAATAGGTTCAAGAGGAGCTCCGGACATTTAGAGAGCTAATGTTTGCTATGCTGGGACTTCTGCGGACACAGATTATGGAGTGCTTCAGAGTGGTTGACGAGTTGGAGACAAGTTCGCGCCGGATAGACCCACTGTATGGAAGGCGAAGTCAAACTTAAAGGCTCTACAGTCTCGGTTAAGGAGTTCCTGACCCTGAATAGACAGGCCGTGTCCACTAAAGCACGCTTGTATTTTGGGATGCCAGCGTCCTGGACACAAAATGGGGTTATTGTGATAAGAACCCCTGATGGAGCACGGCATAAAATTACTGCAATGGAGGAGCTCAAGCCTTTATTGACAAGGTACCCTGTAGCGTTACGTATAGCGCCGGAGAGCTATACGTAAGCCACGTTAATAAAGTTAAGATAAAAATTAAAAAAAAAGCTATGAAATTAAAAAGGATATAGAGAACAGAACTATGGGTCGGCTTCGCACGTCGTGGGCAGCTAACCAGGCAGCAGCTCGGACAGGAAGGTGTGGAATATCCGAGGTAGACGGGAGATCAAACAGCAATGACGGACATGCAGGCAATCGGGCAGGTAGGCAGGTCAGCAGACAGGATGTGGCACGGTGTGATAGTACGGCTGATGGTGCACTATCAGTGTGTGCACCCAGTCAGCAGGTTGATAGATGAGTAGACAGCAAGAGGTGTGGAGGCCGGGCTATGGCTTAATACGCCAAACAGTGAGCCTTTTGATACGTCGTGATGACTGAGGAGGATTATGTACCAGTAAAGATGCACACATTTAAGTACCACACTCAATTATTAATATTTATTGCACTTCAAAGATATGATACACACACAATTCACAGGCCGCTTATATAGTATATCAAGAGTTTGCTGATACAATCGTAAATTGGTAATCTTAAGTATTCAACCGACTTTCAGCGTTCAGACCAGTTCCAAGACTGAAAAAAGCTGAAGCCCGTTTTTCATTCGATCTGCCATCTCTTCTCAATTTCAAATTCAAATCTCCATCAGAACAGAGCGAATAAAAACGGCTTTACAAAGGCGGGTCAGTCTGCTCTGACCTTACAATAATGTACAACTAGCTTAAGGAAAGGTCTAGGTATTATAGTCCATGGTACCTATGGTATGTCTATGGCTTTAAGAAAATAAAATAGACAGACATATGCCATGTCAGATAAAACGTCACAGTAGAAAAATATTACAAGAAGAATTATAAATTACGAATATAATTTAAGTTTAGATATTTAAAACAGTCAGAGATAACTAAATATGCTTTCCAGATGTAATAATACACAGAATATATATAAAAATGAGTTACACAAATTGATGCGATATCAAAAGATGTGAAGATGGATTGTGGAGTGTTATGAAACGTAAGTAGATCTTTAATAAATACCACATTTCCCCGATGACCCCAGAAAAATTTTCAACTAGAAGAAAATTTTGAGGTTTAAATATAATCCTTGCTCTATCACACAAAATCTTTCATATTTTCGTCAAACACTCTCATTCAATCACACGTTAGGGGATATAGTTCACATTCAATGACGTATACTCCACAAGGAAATATTTATTAAGATATAACGAAGGCTTATTTATTTTTAATAGGTGTCGTAACCCGCACCTGTTTGAAAACCCTTTAAGAAACTATTTATTTAAACAAGAGGAACTCAAAGAGGAGGAGGACTCAAGTCTATAAGAGGGAAGTCTAAGTCTATAAGAGGGAACTCAAGTCTATAAGAGGGAGATCTCAAGTCTATAAGAGGGAAATCTCAAGTCTATAAGAGGGAACTCTCAAGTCTATAAGAGGGAACTAGGTTGAGAGGGCACTAGGTTGAGAGGGAACTAGGTTTGAGAGGGGAAGTATACAAGAGGGGAAGTATACAAGAGGGAAGGATACAAGAGGGAAGGATACAAGAGGGAAGGATACAAGAGGGAAAAAAAATAAAATAAAGAAGACTCCACGCATTTGGCTTATTTTTAAAGAGTTACGGGACCGCTCTTTGCATATAAGGCTTTCCGAGTTATGCAAACCGCTCTAAAATAAGACCTCATTCTTTAAGAATAAGATTCAAGGGAATTAAGAAGTTTAAGAAGACTCCACGCATTTGGCTTATTTTTAAAGAGTTACGGGACCGCTCTTTGCATAACACCTCATTCTTAATGCATAAAGTTAAGAATAAGATAAGTGATGTCAAGGAAATTTAAGAAAAACACATAAGTGTGTGTTAGTAATGACATCAAAAGTGTAAAAAGAATATCTAGGATAACCTAGAATATAATTACGTAATGATATCTTCATTATTAGAACACTATACACAATTAATAATAATGGAAATCAAAATAAGCCGAATGTGTAATTATTTACAAGAATTAAACCAAATATAAAAATAAATGCCAAGTAAAATATTAAATTTTAAAATCTTTTACATGCCATTTTCCTCTCGAACCATTAGGATCCTCCAGAATAAAAACAAGAGGTGAAAGCTTCTCGATTACAGTGCATTTAACATATCTTGGAGCTAATTTTGCACTATAATATGCGCCAGCATTACTCTGAACGTAATTTTTACGCCAGACTGTATCACCGACGTTAAATTCTTTAAAGCTGTGTTTATCATTATAACGAACAGCGTTCTTAATATGAGCAGTGTGTAATGCAATCTGTACCTTATCGAAGATAGTAGATAATAATCCTACATTAGTGGCGTAGATATCGCGAGGTAGAAAAATTACGTTGTCAAGATTAGTGCAATTGGTGTAAACTGAACCACAAGGTATGGTTTCCCGACCAAATACAAGAAAAGATGGGGAAAATCCTGTTGAAGAGTTTACCGTGCTATTTAGGCCGAATTGGATTTTTTGTAAAAATTTATCCCATGACCGATGGTCATCACCAACTAACTGTGCTAAAGCAGTGATAATTGTTCTATTATATCGTTCTGTAGGGTTCACTTGAGGGCAATATCTTGGAGAATAAAATATAAAAGGAACTTTATATTTGTTCAGAAAACTTTGAAACTCGTTTGATTGAAATTGTGAACCATTATCCATTATGATAGTTTGCGGAATTCCATGTATAAGAAATACGGAATTTTCTAAATGTAAAATAATATTAGAAGTTGTAGCACGTTTGATAGGAAAAATATGACAATATTTAGAGAAAGAACAAGTTACCACGAGGATATATTGATTACGTTGTCTTGTCATTGGAAAAGGACCCATCAAATCCAAAGAAATATTTTGAAAAGGTCTTGAGCAAATTTTTGGTTTACCCATAGGACCATAAGGAGAATGATTCGAGTGCTTATAAGAAAGACAAGTTTCACAACTAGAACAGAATTTTGCCACATGTTTAAACATTCCAGACCAATAGTATCTTAAAGAAAGTTTCTTGTAAGTTTTGAAAATGCCAATATGGGGATTATTATCTGTAACACCATGACAAGATTTAATAAGGTTTAGTCTTTCGGAAGGAGGTGGAACCTCTTTCCATACAAAATCTTCGTTAAGGTAATCAGATGAGTTAGTAAAGCGATATAATTTAGCATTAAGAATCTTATAGTTCGGATAGTCATCAGGGTTTCTTTGACAATTTGTAAAAAGTTTATTAAAGTGTTCCAATTCGGACACAATATCTCCGGATATAGGTTCTACAGCGCCAATAATAGCTGTAACAGGAGTTTTGTGGCGTGAAAGAAGATCTGGAACGACATTATCTTTACCTTTTTTGTGTTTCAGATCAAAATTAAAACAAGATAGACGGAGGGTCCATCGAGCTAATCTTCCAGAAGGATTAGACAAATTTTGGAACCACTTTAATGCCGCATGATCGGTATAAACTGTAAACTGTTTACCATTGTCAAGATAACAACGCCAATGTTCAAGTGCTGTAATAACAGCTAGTGTTTCCCTTTCAGTAGTTGAATAGTTTTGCTCATGCTTATTAAGAGATTTGCTCATGTATGCGATCACAACTTCTTTATTACCTTGTTCCTGAGTCAACATAGCACCAATTCCAAAATTAGATGCGTCACAATGTACAGAAAATGGAAAGTCAAAGTCAGGGCAAGCTAAAATTGGGGTTGAAATTAAGCATTCTTTTAGTTTAGAAAAGGCTAAATCTGCTTCATCGTTCCAGACGAAGTTCTTAGGAGAGTTTTTTCCAGAAGAAGTTAGTTTACAAAGGGGTGAAGCGATAGAACTGAAGTTAGGTATGAAGCGACGAAACCAACTGCATGTGCCTAAGAATTTCCTCACTTCTTTTTTAGAGGTAGGAGCGGGGTAAGCTAAAATAGCTTCAATTTTATTAGGGTCAGCACGCAGACCTTGATCGTCAACTATGTAACCGAGATATTTTAATTCTTTACGAAAAAATTGACTTTTCTTGAAGTTAATTGTGAGACCTGCGTAAGAAAGTTTTTGAAGAACTTTAAGTAGAAGTGAGATATGTTCTTCAAATGTTTCACTTATTATTATTATGTCATCTAAGTAACAAAAGACTTTATTATCAAAATCTGGTGTAAATAAGCTATCCATGAGTCTTTGTTGTGTCGCGGGAGCATTGGTTAAGCCAAATGGCATAACTTTAAAGCGAAACATGCCTTTTCCAGGGACATAAAAAGCAGTTTTATCTTTATCGTCCTTATTTAATGGAATCTCCCAGAAAGCTTTAGCAATGTCTATGCTAGACAGATATTTAGCGTTTTTAAGATTATCTAGGATTTCAGTAACAAAAGGAAGACTATAAGCATCTTTCCGAGTGATTGCATTCAATTTTCTACTATCAACACAGAAACGCCACTCTCCATTCTTTTTCGGAGTGATAAGCACTGGAGATAACCAAGGGCTCTCACATTTTTCAATTACATCTAGATTAATCATTTGATCAACCTCATTAATTAATGCCTTTTGTTTTTCAGGCGAAAGTCTGTAACAACGTTGTTTAATTGGCAGTGCGTTACCGGTGTCAATACGATGAGAAACTAAACTGGTACGACCCAAAATGCCTCGTTCCTCAAAAGAAATTGTTTTAAAACGATCAATCAAGTCTGTTGCAATGTTCTTTTCATTAAACGAAAGGTGTTCAAATGTGAGTACTTTATTGTCAACTGAACTCACCGTAATAGTTTTATTAATTGGTTTTAGTTCAGATAAAAGCGATTTAGGAGTTAAATTAAACTCTTTCCAGAAATCCCAACCAAAAATCAATGAGGGATAGATATCAGGGAAAACATAAGCTTTAATAATATGTATTTGATTATTAAATTCAATTGGTAATTGAAAATAACCAGAGGACATAGTTTTCTGTTTGTTAGCAACCATAACTTGAGTAGACGACTTGAATAACTTAAATCCTAGTTTTTGGATATCTTTATGAGAATTATTTCCTAGGATAGTTATACAACTCCCGCTGTCTAATAGACCAGAAAATGGCAAGTTATTAATAGACACTTCAATAAAAGGTCTATTATAATCTTTTTCTGTGTCATAATATACAGAGGTTGTTTTATAGCAATACATAAATGTTTTAATAAAATTTAGCCATAGTTTCCAATCATCAGGATCAAAATTATTATTTTGAGATTTAGAAACGTTATTCAAGTCGACATCTAGTTTTTTTGTTGTATTTTTGGGTTACAATTAGGACAATTAGTTATTTTAACACCTTTACGACCGCATTTAAAACATATCAGATATTTAGGTTTAGTGCAAGTTTGTAAGGAATGACCCGAGATACGACAGCGATAGCAAAAGTCTACTTTAGAGTCGTCATTACTTTTATTAGCCAAAAGAGGTTGGTTGTTATCTCCAATTCCATTTGTGTGTTTTATGTTTGGAAAGCATTTAGAAGTTGAAGGCCGATAAGCAAATTCAGTAGCATAAGATGCTGTTTCATATTTTGGTTCAGAAAAATTACAATCTTTTTCAGAAAATTTCTCATAAGTTTGACAAGCTGAAATTAAAGAGTCTATTGTATTGACATCTTTAAGCGCTATAAAAACTGAATAACACGGTCTCACATTATTAAGTAAAATTTCAAGTTGCTCGTTTTCATCTAGTTTCTTAGTAAGGCGAGAAAACATTCCAAACATAATGCTTACATACACAATAATGGACTCTGATGCACCCTGAGTTCTGTTTCTAATAGCTTCGAGCATTTTATAATCATAATGATGTAAACCAAAGTCTTTGATTAATAAAAGGTGGATTTGACTCCAAGACAAGGTAGGATTTCGATTATATTGAAATCGAAACCAATGAAGTGCATCATCAGTGAAAATTTCAAATGAGTGTTTGCAAAGCATTTCTTCTGATAAGTTCCTAGATAAACAAAATTCTTCTAATCTTTGGAGGAATGACCTAGGGCATGATTTGCCATTAAAAGAAAATTGTTTAAGTTCTCTAACAAAATTATGTGGAGGGTGATAGGTTTGCCACATTGTGGAAGCCTGTGGGTCTGAGATAGTTGGAGTGTAAATTGTAGAACTTTGAAGAACTGTTTGAGGTATTGACGGGGACAAACAAGGAGCTGGTTGAACTTGTTGAGGTTGATAGTAAGTTTCGCCGTCTTCAAAAGAAATCCTTTCTGTATTGTTAAAAGCAATAGCCTCGAATCTTTTTTCGAGAGTGTAAAAGCGAGATCTTAAATTAGAACAGGCTTCAATAAAAGGTACAACTGCTTGAAATCGTCCAAGACGATGATAAAGGTGGTTAATGAAGGTTTCTAGTTTTTTAAAGTAAATTTTATCTTTAGAAATTTCTAATTGAGAAATTTTATCTTCCAGATATTTAAAAGTTATTTCCGCCTGGGAGAGATCAAGTTTGAGTGGAATGGGAGAAAATTTTATGTCTTCTGGAAGAACATGAACAAGTTTCGACATTTGTTCTTTAAGAGTTTGGAGATTATCAGCTGGACTCTCAGTTCTGATAATCACCTCATATTCGAGTTCAAGTTTGTTAAGATAAGAGTACTTAATTGATCTTGCCATGATTAAATGACAAGAAAGGTAGATTAGTTAATTGATTTAAAATAATTATATATTCAAAAATTAGTTAATCAAGAATTTAAGAGTTAATTGTCAAGTATTAAAAGAAGTGCTAGCAAAAGTGTAAAGAGAGACAATGATGATGAAATGGGGCCTGTAAGAGAAACCAAAAGTTAGCCTTTGTATATACTTGTGTAAGTATGTTTTTTAGAATTTAGAGAATATGAAAAATCGAGCCCACGTTAAAAAAAGATAGAGTGAAAAGTAGGTATAGTGTGGGTGATGGGGTGAGTTCAGATAATTGGGCGCACAAACAACGTTGCGCCCAATTATTTAAAAGTTGGGCGCCAAACTGTAGCGTTACGTATAGCGCCGGAGAGCTATACGTAAGCCACGTTAATAAAGTTAAGATAAAAATTAAAAAAAAAGCTATGAAATTAAAAAGGATATAGAGAACAGAACTATGGGTCGGCTTCGCACGTCGTGGGCAGCTAACCAGGCAGCAGCTCGGACAGGAAGGTGTGGAATATCCGAGGTAGGCAGGAGATCAAACAGCAATGACGGACATGCAGGCAATCGGGCAGGTAGGCAGGTCAGCAGACAGGATGTGGCACGGTGTGATAGTACGGCTGATGGTGCACTATCAGTGTGTGCACCCAGTCAGCAGGTTGATAGATGAGTAGACAGCAAGAGGTGTGGAGGCCGGGCTATGGCTTAATACGCCAAACAGTGAGCCTTTTGATACGTCGTGATGACTGAGGAGGATTATGTACCAGTAAAGATGCACACATTTAAGTACCACACTCAATTATTAATATTTATTGCACTTCAAAGATATGATACACACACAATTCACAGGCCGCTTATATAGTATATCAAGAGTTTGCTGATACAATCGTAAATTGGTAATCTTAAGTATTCAACCGACTTTCAGCGTTCAGACCAGTTCCAAGACTGAAAAAAGCTGAAGCCCGTTTTTCATTCGATCTGCCATCTCTTCTCAGTTTCAAATTCAAATCTCCATCAGAACAGAGCGAATAAAAACGGCTTTACAAAGGCGGGTCAGTCTGCTCTGACCTTACAATAATGTACAACTAGCTTAAGGAAAGGTCTAGGTATTATAGTCCATGGTACCTATGGTATGTCTATGGCTTTAAGAAAATAAAATAGACAGACATATGCCATGTCAGATAAAACGTCACAGTAGAAAAATATTACAAGAAGAATTATAAATTACGAATATAATTTAAGTTTAGATATTTAAAACAGTCAGAGATAACTAAATATGCTTTCCAGATGTAATAATACACAGAATATATATAAAAATGAGTTACACAAATTGATGCGATATCAAAAGATGTGAAGATGGATTGTGGAGTGTTATGAAACGTAAGTAGATCTTTAATAAATACCACAACCCTAACATGGCTGGGGCAATAGTGGAGTGCGTACTGTTCGTAGTGACTGAGCGTTTGCTTGACACAATTTTCCAAGACCCAGTTTTTGATCCGTTGTTGACTCTCCAGTGGTTGGATGTGCTAGCTGGTTGTTTCAAAGGAATGCCTTTCTAAATTTTATTAATTTAAAAAATTTCACCATATTCTGTAAACTATCGTATTATTATTTATTTATTATCATTCTTCTCTGGAATGCGCTACTTCTCGATATCAGGATGGCCACCAGTCAATATGCATTTAAGCGGAAGTTACGGCATTACTTTCTACACCAATAGCAGAGTCGTCTCAATCACCTTTCTATTACTTTTATATAGTTTTAGTTTTAGTTTCGACGGGCTGTTTCCGCAACTCCACGACCAAGCGCGTATTTTGCGTACGGGTGGGATTCAGTCACATCATTCGATCCACCCCAGCTCCTCTAGAAATGCCAGCAGCGCCCTGGTACTTTTGTATATTATACATGATATATGCTTGGATGAAGTATGTTTATTTTAACTATTCTTCAATTTTTATTGAATAATTATTTCTTTTTTATATGCACTGGCCATGTTATCTCTCCACCTCCTCCATCATCCTTGGTTGAATGGTAGAAAATGCCTCAGGAATTAAGTCCACCTATGTACCGGTACGTTGCATGAAGCTTTAATAAATAAATAAAATAAATAAATATACCTAATACAAGCTATTCTGAACTAAGTAAGCTATCAGAACAGATATCGGAATATTTTTATTATGTAGTTCAGAAGCGTGCAAATGATAACGACAGAAATCCATATCACCTATTTATACACATAGTTTCTGCCTGTTACTTCGTCCGCGTGATCATTTTAACAATTCGACACTCTGCAATACTTCAGCTTTCTGTACAAAATATTCACCTCTCGATAGATAGTTTAGACAATAAAGCCTGATTTAATTACACGACGCATCTATTACAGATAGAGATAGCTAAGTTGCAATCTTGGGTTTTCACACCATTCATCAGTAAGTAGACATAGCTTCTGGTTGAATATTACCACATTCATGTATGACATAGGCCTGTAACAAATCATTCTTAGTAAAAGAATGCCCATAGGCCGTTCAAGAGGTCCTCCTTATTATTTTCTTATACCCTCTGGCAATATTGACAAAAAACCTTATTAGAAGTAGGTTGACCCTCACAGGTACCTCAAATTACGTCGGGTCACATTGACCCTTAACAAAAAGCAAAAATTTGGACGCAATACTGGAGAGAAAGGGTCCGCTTTTGTGTAAATAAAGATCAATCAAATTGGTTTTGGGTCCAAACCTTCAAGTATCGATACTTAAGTATGTCCTAGGCTCTAGAAAAAATGACATTCTATCAGAGGAAACGATTTTCAAAAAGCGCAAAATGGATGAGATTTACAAGCTAAGCTGAAACTAAGAAGAGACTGCCACTGATTGCTTTACCTATACTCCACTGCGTATTGACGATTTTAGGCTGTCATTTGTTTGCAAAGGTTCTTTTTAAGCAACACTGAACTTAATCAAATATGTGCCGTAATTACAGAAACAATTGAAAACCCATTGGGTCTCGCGTGAAGTCTCGTGGATACACGTTTTAGGCACTGAAGGGGTTAAAGTCTTAAGTTTTATCGCCCTCAATCCTTTCCGTACAGAAAATTCTATCTATCCTTAAACCAATATTATTCCAAATCGTGAGAAGCTCTTACTCATACAGTAGAAATGATAAAAACGAACATAAATTGCCTGATTCCTGACATAAATCTTAACGGTTGAGTAAGCAAGCATAGCTACAGTATGTGTCACACGAAAAACATTCAAAGAAGCCCATCAGGAATTCACTATCGTGTCAGAAAAACCATATATTTTTCTATATTATTCAGCTGGTTGCGTGATTTATGTTCTCAGATGGCAAAATTTAGCACATCGCTGCATCGCTGGATTTCTAAAGGTTTGGGATTGTTGTGACTCGCGCGCTTTTCAATGTTGATGGCTAGAATAACACGCTGGAAAACAATGGGTATTACGATTTTAGGAAATAATTGGTTTAAGAATCGTACGACCAGGTGTATGAACATAAACGAAGCAAAAGGAATGTGTAAGGATCGTAGGAGTCGTCCTTTTGTACTTCTGCTTCCATAAGAAAACAGAGTAATTGAGTATTTTTACCGTTAATTTTGGTAGTGGCCGTAAACGCGGCAATTGAACGTGAAGTGCTGAGTTCGAACACAGAGACAACCAGTTTTAATTTTATTTACATTTAATTTTCAATAGCATGCCCAAATTTAAACCGGTTAAGACTAATAGGCCCAACATTGCAGTCCAACTATTAACACTTTCGTGGAGTTCGTATGTATGTTTAAGTGTCATATACACCGAATTATTTTCACGGACCGGCGCAAAAGAATCCTCTATTTTGCGCCATTCAGTTCTTGGTTCTATTGTGTCTAGGTAGGTACAAATAGCCATCACTTCAGTCTTGGCAAAACCTCAAGATATTTGAGTGTGCCATTTGTCTGTTCCAAATTCTAAAAGATGACATATTTTCAAGGCAGGGATAGAATAAAAAGAGGTTTGATAGAAAGGCGTCTTTGCTGATCCCTTTATTTTTTGCTCATCTTACTGGCTTGTATTTTTTTTATATCTTTGGTGTGAGAACATACACTACCATTTTGGTAGGAAGAAATTGAAAGGCTTCGTCAAGTAGACAGGTAGCGAGTGTTACTCGACCCGCGCTGCGCTGCGTTGATGTCGCGCCACTCACCCACACATCGATGCCGCTTGGCTGGTGACTGGTTTGTGCTATTCCTGACTAAAATCTATCTCTGTGTCAAATTTCATCCAGATCCGTTCAGCCGAGCGTGAAGAAGTAACAAACATGCAAACACACACATACACACGATCACAAATTTTCGCTTTTATAATATTAGTGTGATTGCATAGAAATTCTTCTACTGTGAATAAAAAATACAAGAGCGTGGTATCTCAGGATGAATGCATAGAGCTCTGCGTACTGGATCAATGCGTAAATTCTAAATACATAATTAACAGCACTCATTTTAAATGCACCCTCAGTTATTTCGTGCACGCAGCTGCAGTGGACATGATAAACGAATGGGAAACTCAAACAAGTGCTGAATTTATTTAATTAAAAATCTAATGGAATGTCCAATGAACTTTGCGCCAGTATTGGTTTGCTTGCCATACTATATAGCCTTGCATTTGGGTCGACCAACTTCATTGAGCCCAAGTAAGTATTTTAAATGTATTATTCACATACGTTTAATATTAACTTCGGCTTGTTTCACCAACTCTAGATAAGTTCAATCTGCTTTATAGGTAGCTTTTTCCATTATATTAAGGTCAAACTCCAGTTTAACTGGATGCAGCTTGATCCAAGTATTTTACACGGAGCGACTGCTTTTTCTCAACCCAGTAATTGATTACGTAAAACCCCTTGGCAGGTTGGCGTCGGATTTCAGGCTTCAGACATCTTTCAGAGTAAGTAAATTTTTGAGTTTCATGAGAAATGCTGAAACTTCTTCAAACATTCAAAGATCTGTGTTAATTTACTTTTAGCTTGTTTGCCAATTGCATAGTTCTAAAGTTCGATTCCTACAAGGAGACTGTAAGGCAAATCATAATGAGACTACCTAAAAGGTAATCTTGGACTCGAAAGATCTTGGAGACAAAAGTTGGGTCGAAGAACTGATATATTTACATAGAAGGTAATATTAATAATAAGAGTGAATGCTAGTTTTCTGTCTGCTCCCCCCACATGGAACAACAACCAACAAACAACGCACCGTGTATTTTCCAATAACGCATTTAATAAGGATAACATCAAAGTAAAATATAACCTCAGGGAACCTGGCTAATAGCTCCACGTAATAGCTAATATTTAATAGCATCCTAGGTTTTATAATTATATATTCAGTACATAAGCCACAGTATAGGAACAAACCCGCAGGCTGTAATTAATAACAACCATAAAATATACTACATAGGCATGCTAAATAGTAACCTAAAACAAACTAAAATATACAAATGAAAAGTAACATTATCAAAGTAAAAAGGTTTTAGTTCTCGCAAACTGCCACCCATAACATATATACACACATGCTAAAGTAAAATACAAAACAAAAACATGAACATATTAACAGTATACCAAGCATTGTTTTACGACTTTTGTCATACTGTTTCATTTGCGCTCTAAGTAAACGTGGAGATCCACAGCAGCCCACGGGCCACGGCTAAGGTACGCAAGTTTAGCTTTTCTTTGTATGAAAATTTTAAAGGAACCGTGTTCAGTAACCATAAACTATTCCGTCTTTGAACACCACATAATAGGATATGGGTTTCTGATGATAATATTATGTTACTCCTCAGTCAGAAAAGCAAAAGAGTAGCTACGTCTCTGTCTTAATTCTTACTTTATGTAGTTGCGTCTTTGTCTATAGATTTGTCAATTATTCGGCAGGAATAATAAAGATGCTGTATACCCACTTTCTAATACAATCTAGACGTTATCAACAGTTTTTTTAAAAGAAAACTAATGAAACTTAGGTGTCTAATGGCTGAATAGGCGATGACTGCGACTCATGGTACGCTACGCATGAATTCAGGCCCGCAAACAAATTAACCGCGCAGCTGACATGTCAAACCTCGCCTCACAGAGGATGGTCGCCTTTACTTATCTTACAAAAACAAAGTACTAATCTAACTCTTGAATAATGTTGGCGTTTTGTAAGGGTTTGTTCAGACGGCGACACATCTGTCACCTATGTATGAGTAATGGATGGTATCGGGACGTGGGAGTGACGTATCGGGAGTATGATGAGTCGTGACGTTTATTTATGTTGGGTAAGATGTTCAGAGCAGTGAGATAGAACTTAGTTACGTATGGAGCTTGGGTAGTTATTGTTCATGAAAGAGTTATGAGTTATTTTGGAAGAGACTATAATTGAGAAATTAGGAAATATAATTCAGATATTTGTCATAGAGATACAAAACAAAAATATGAGGTGCCTCATCTATACTAATATCTGTACTTCTATATCTATATTATTATAATATGATATATATAATAAGCTCGTGGCTAAATAAAAACAGCCGCACGGGTCGATCTTTAAGGTTAAGCAACGCTTGACGAGGTCGGTCCGTGGATGGGTGACCATTTCAACATACCGAGTTTCCTCCGTGCCTCGGAAAGCACGTTAAGCCGTTGGTCCCGGCTGTCATTGGAAGATCTTTGACAGTCGTTACGAATAGTCAGACGCTTGAGATCTGACACCAGTCTAGCCAAGGGGTACCGCTGTTACCCAGTTACTGGGTTGTGGAGGTCAGATAGGCAGTCGCTCCATGTAAAACACTGGTACTCAGCTAAATCCGGTTAGACTGGAAGCCGACCCCAACATAGTTGGGAAAAGGCTAGGCAGATGATGATATAATCTATACCAATATTATAAATAGGAAAGATTTTATTGTTTGTTTGTTTGTGTGTACCGAATAGGCTCCGATTTAAAAAAAATATTTCACCAATAGAAAGCTACATTATTCCTGAGTGACATATGCTATTTTTAATCCTGAAAACGGGTCCTGTGGGGTGGTCCAAGGGAGCGAAGCCGCGGGGAACAGTTAGTATAATATTATAAAGAGGAAAGACTCATTATTACCTACAAAAAAGCCGCGAGGGTAAATATATCTAACTATCATAGTTCATAGTTAAAATTTTGGTATGTAGTAGGTATGCAGGGTAGGTAGGTAGGATAGGGTAGGGTAGGTAAGATAGGGTGGGTAGGGTAGGGTAGATTGAGTAGGATAGGTAGTTAACTGTATATCGGTAAAAGCAGTTTTACATGAAATATGCATTAGACCATTCATGTTTCAGAAACGCTCACGGATATTTGTTGCCTTCCAGATCTATTAAACTTTACCGAATCCTACTTGGTAAACATAACAAACTTAGAATCGCACAAAATAGTAATTTTATAATCAGGAAGCTATCTCATGATACAGTAATAACTAACAGAATTAGAAATATAGGCTGTTTATAAATACGTACAAAACTCAAAACTGTCCTTATCCATTCGAAGATGTGCAATATTAAACTCTGAACGTAAAAACTGAACCTAAGCTGATATTAAAAACACGTACATAATATTATCACCATTATCTACCCTCTCACAAATGGGAGTGATATGAAGTTTCGAATGACGTTATTGCGACGCACGCTATTTCGAAAAACTTTACGACTGGTACGCCAGTTCGAAAACACATTGAATCGAAAACTGTTATTTCGAATGACGTTATTGCGACGCACGCTATTTCGAAAATCTGTTAGACTGGTACGCTAATACGAAAGTTTTGGTATTGAAATCTACTGTTTCGAATAGCATAATCCAATCTAAATTTGTCTGGGAATAAAACTCGCGACCCAGTGGATTATCAAGAACGAACTACCCTACGCTACGATAATAAAACTGACACTGAGCTAGTTGTCTATACCACTAAGTATAAATTATTAATATTTAGCTTTGTAGGTATCCCTAGCATGCTTTCACTTTTGGTAAGTTAATAATAACAAAAATCTACAGTACCTACCTATTTATTAGAATGTAATCACAACAATAAAAACAAATTAATGATGGTTGGCTTGAATTTATTTTTAATTTCTCATACTTCTTTTTTTTTGGATTGGATTATGCTATTAGAAACAGTAGATTTCAATACCAAAACTTTCGTATTAGCGTACCAGTCTAACAGTTTTTCGAAATAACGTGCGTCGCAATAACGTCATTCGATATAGTGTTTTTCGATTTAGTGTGTTTTCGAACTGGCGTACCAGTCGTATTTTTTTTCGAAATAGCGTGTGTCGCAATAAAGTCATTCGAAACTTCATATCACTCCCCAATATTTTAATTAGTCACGAGTTTAAGAAAACACTGATACAGAGTACAAGTAGCAAACATCAAGCGGCAAGTCGGCGAATTTTTAATGACGCAGTATCTCGCCATAATGTGTCAACACAAATGTGTCCCTGTCTGAAGAAGACCTCCGTTAATTTATTCAGTCTCTAAACTTTGAGACTCAATGATAAATGTATGGACACTTTTAGCCTGTGATTCTCGAAGTTTTTAATGATGTCGCCATTGCTAATTTACTCATTAACGCCGTCCTTAGCTAAACATAGAATGCGGTGCCCAAGAAAAACCTTTGGAACCGCATTCTAAGTTAAGTTATAGACAGTTGCAGTGACATGTTTATTCCATTACGGAGTTTTGTTCCTTTGTTTGGAATTTTGGTTAGGTGTCTTGCGTTACCAGCTTTTAACAGAAGTTGCTACACAAGATGTGTGAACCAAATAAGCTAGAGGGGTGTTGCGCTTTGTGCTTGAGATTTTATTGCCTGATTACACGAATAAGATATTTGGTAGCAAAATTTGCTTATCGTAGGGCCTGCTTTGACGTTAACGTCTTATAATCAAACAATAATTTAAGCATGTCGTCAGAATATGTCGAATATTCAGGGCCGACCTAATCAAAGCTTCTATGGTTCAACGTCAACAGATTTGGATGTTTGGAACACAAGTAGAACATGGGCTGAATAAGACCATAGTATAATCTGTATCCCGGTTCGTTCACGTGGGCTAGTTTTGGCCATTCACGCGAGCGAAGTAGCTAGCAAAAGCTAGTTAGCTCTAAATCGAAAGTCATATATGAAACCAACACCAACACAAAATAAATAACTAACACAGAATAATTGCAGTAATAATCAACATACTAAGTCCGAAATGAGACGTCTTAGTCTTTATTTCTCTGGCGAAAACATCTCATAAAATATGCACTCTAGATATTTATCTATTTGGCAGAGGTTTCTTTGGCAGTAGTAGAATGGTGCTGGGCATAGGTTACTTCTGCGTGATTAAAATCTTGGAGGTTATGTTGTAAACATGATTGCTCAGTCGTTAGTAAGAATATTACTCAGACATTATGCTAGCCTGGTATTATTTTGAAGCTGGCATTGATATTTTATGGCCATAAATAACTACTTACGTAAAATTGAGACAAGTCACCCGTTTTCTTACCTAAGGAACAGGCTTTTGGTTCTCAGTACTTATAGTTTATCTTTAGGTTATTATTTAGATAAACAAAATAGTTTCGAAAATTTCCCAGCCTTTTCCCAACTATGTTGGGGTTGGTTTCCAGTCTAACCAGATGCAGCTTAATACTAGTATTTTAAAACATTCATAAATAGCCCAAAACCTCTCTCCCTCAAAGAAAACCGAAAAAGGTAAACCGTGGTCATAGGCTACTTTGTAAAAAAAGTATCATTTTGTTACGGTAGATGGCATACGACCACGGTTATCCTCTGAAAACCACTATGTTTGAAATACAATTAAATATTAATTACACGTAAGTTGTTTATTTAATACACGATAGATATCGAATTGTTTGTACATACCAATTTCAGCTGAGAAAGTTTTCATGTTTGTCCGTAGGAGTAAACCCCTTTTTGATTCCCTACACGTGGTCCCCGGGTGGTGCATATCAGGTGATATAAACTGGTGGTAGGCTTCGGCCGAAGGCTTGTGACCACCCACCGGGCAAAGACGTACCGCCAAGCGGCCTAGCCGTGTTCCGGTACGATGCTCGGTGTAGCCAACTAGAGGAGTTGAGTCGTGATAGCTGTTCCACTGCAGGCTGACCAGCCTGACGCGCGCTGTGAGGGATGTATCGGGAGACTAGTCGCGGAGGGTAGCGGGGTCCGAGGCACGGTGCGCCGCTGGCCGACCGCAGGTAGTTGGGGGCCCAAGTAGTGTGCCAGCCACACACGAAAGGCTGCCCCGCCAACTGTCGAAAAATCGTGCTGGTTGGCGACCAACCGGGAGGGCCCGACGGACATGCCGGGGGGGCTCGGGCGTCCCCACAGCCTCCAGACTAGTGCCCCAATGATGGCGTCTTTTCAGTGCGTGTCTGTAGGTTAGCAGCGTGGAACCTCGTCTCACTTCCTTCTCCTCTATAATTCCACTCACTCTTTTATTTTAAGTCATGAAAAGAAAAAGGAATACTGAAATAAAACAGCGGCTGCACCCCCTCCCCCATAAAGTGCACCTCACCAATATTAGAGGTCTCCACTCAGATCTCTCCGCAGTCCACTATCACCTGGAGGCTAAGAAACCAGCGCGTTTTTTTCCTTACGGAGACGCAGATAGTGAATCCGTCAGACGTGTCGTACTTGTCTTACCCAGGGTTCACCCTGGAGCACAATTTTAGACCACGGGTGGGCGTACGTATGTACGCCCGTGACGAAATTTGCTATCGGCGTCTCCGTAACCTTGAGGACGCCCGATTCACAACGCTCTGGGCTCTGGTGGACACAGGTCATGATAAAATTATCTACGCCTGTGTCTACCGTTTGCACAGCGGAGATTAGGAGACAACTAGGCTCACAGTGTACATCAGTGAGGCGGCTGATGCGGCTCAGCAGCGGTACCCTTCAGCCCAATTAATGTTACTGGGGGACTTTAATGCCCACCACCAGAAGTGGCTCTTCCCATACCAGTGATGCTGGACGGGAGATGCGTAAGCTTTCGCTAGCGCTAAACCTCACCCAGCTGGTCCAGGGGGCAACGAGGGTACCGGACGTTGATTCGCACACAGCGAATTGCTTGGACCTTCTGCTGACAACAGATCCAGACAGATACTCTGTGTTGATAGCTTCACCTTTGGGTAGTTCTGACCACTGTCTGGTGAAGTCTGTGTCCGTCTATTCCCCGCCCAATCCCAGCCCAAGAGGCACCCGGCGGGTTTGGCGGTACAAGTCAGCAGATTGGGATGGTATGCGATCTTTCTTTGCATGCTATCCTTAGCAGCCTACTTGCTTTTCTTCGACTGATCCATCAACGTGCGCGGATGCCGTGACGGATGTACTACATTCTGTTCTCTGACGTATCAATGTCTAGCGAGGACCGGCCATGGTTTTGTGCCGTATGTAAGCGCGCCGTGCGGTGCCGCGCACATGGGGCGTATCTGGCTTGGGTCGATGCTCGATCGCAGCAAGGCAAGTGACGTGGGTCAGAAGAAGAAGGCCTTCAACAGGGCTGCCAAGTCCTGCAAGATGATGCTGCGAAGGGCTCGGTTCGACCACATCGGCCGAATAGGGTCCAAACTTGCTTCTTACCCAGCAGGTAGTAAAGCGTTTTGGTCCCTGGCTAAATCGGTCGAGTTGAACTTCTGCCGTCCCTCACTACCACCACTGCTGAAACCCGACGGGTCGTTGGCCCACTCCGCTGAGGATAAGGCAAATTTATTTGTCTCTCTTTTTGCGGCATCTTCACGTCTGAATCCTGGTGACGCGCGGCCCCCTCCTTCTCCTAATGGATGCGAGACGAGTATGTTGGACATTCCTATCCATCAAAAGGACGTCCATAGGGTGCTGCGTAACCTCGACGTGAATAAGGCTAGCGGTCCTGACGGAATACCAGCAATTGTTTTTAGAACCTGTGCGCCTGAACTGTCTCCGATCTTGACACGCCTATTCCGCCTTTCGTATGAGGCTGGAAAAGTGCCGAATGCTTGGAAGCAAGCTAACGTACAGCCAGTGCCCAAGAAGGGCAGTCGAGCTGACCCGACCAATTACAGACCCATATGTGTAACCTATAAAACGTGTACTCAATATTTAGCTCCTGGCATACCTAGAAGCAAACGATATCCTTAGTGACCGCCAATATGGCTTCCACCGAAATCGGTCTACTGGGGATCTTCTAGCGTATGCCATTCACATCTGGAGTGAGGCCATCGAGAGGCACGGGGAAGCGCTTGCCGTCTCCCTCGACATCTCGAAGGCTTTTGATAGGGTCTGGCAAGAAAGCCTACTTCCTAAAGGAAGCTTACTTCCTTTATTCGGTTTGCCCGGTGGTCTGTGTGATTGGATTGCAAACTTCCTGAGAGATCGGTCCATTCGAGTGGTTATCGATGGCTGCTCGTCGGACCAATTGGACATCAATGCCGGGGTCCCTCAGGAGTCGGTTCTCTCAGCAACTTTATTCTTGCTGCACATTAACGATCTGCTTAAACCCGGCACCTTTGGGTATGCAGACGACAACACTGTTGCTGAGAGATACTTGTCCAACGCTCGTGCTACTGGGCCTCAGATTCAGTCTCTCCGGGAGGCCATGGTGGAGCGCTTGAACCTTTCCTTGCAGGCAGTCTCCGAATGGGGCGATGCCAATCTGGTCAGGTTTAATGCTGCTAAAATGGTAAAAAAGACAAGCCTGGGTGTCTTTTTTCCGCTAAAAAGATTCCAATTCTACCCAGCTCCAACTTTCCGAGATGCGACCGTGCCAATAACTGACCATCTTGAGCTTCTTGGCGTTACGTTTACATCGACTCTCAATTTTGGCACATACATTGTGGCAAAGGCTCAGCTGGCTGCCAAAAAGCTGGGGATCCTTGCAAAGGTGAGGAGGTACTTCACGCCAGAACAGCTGCTCAGCTTGTACCAAGCGCAAGTTCGATCATGCATGGAGTACTGTTCTCATCTCTGGGACGGATCTGCCAAATACCAGCTTGATGCACTAGATTCGATCGAAAAGCGGGCCAAGAGGCTCATCGGCGATGAAGCATTGGTTAAGTCAAAGCTCCAGAGCCTTGAACACCGTCACCGAGTTGCCAGCTTGTCGGTTTTTATCGGTTACATTTCGGGGAGTGTGCGATTGAATTGCATGATCTAATTCCACCCAGCCCGTTTCATCATCGGACTACCAGACGTACGGCGAAGCACCATCGGTACATGGTAGACATTCCACCCATACGCACTAAACTTTTTGAGAATACTTTTATTATGCGTACAGCTAAGGAGTGGAATTCCCTGCCGGAGTCTATGTTTCCCGATAGCTACAATCTAGGGGTCTTTAAATCAAGAGTGAATAGGTTACTTCTAGGCAAGCGTGCTCCACCGTTGACCACATCATCGCTTACCATCAAGTGACATAGTGGCCAAGCGCGAGCCTATATCGAATAATAAAAAAAAAAAGTTTTGGACTTATTTTTTGTCAGACTGTTAGCCCTATAGAAGGGCGGAGAGGGGCTCGTGGCTAAATTTATAAACTGCCACACGAGTAGATCGAAAGTAGTTTAAATTCCTTGTCGAAGTCAGTTTGTAGTCGGTTACACACCGAAATATCTTGGAGTCTCTGAAAGCACATTAAGCCATTTATTTCAGTTGTTATTCGCTTATACACTTTTCACAATCGTTATGTGGAATCAGAACTACGAAACTCTGATAATTAGTCTACCAAGACATATCGTGTTTGTTAACCTGGTGGTGGTCAAATAAGCAATAGCTCGATGTAGAAATTTGTATTCAGATGAACCGACGACAGTTGCAGATGCAACCGGTAGATGATGTGAAATAAGATTGGTTGATGTGAAATGGAAAACTTACCACAATTTTCAGTGGTAACGCATTGTAACGCCATTGGAATTCATGTACCCGTTGTGAAAAACGTCATATTAACATTATGAAAAATATCTCTCACACAAAGTGACGAAACAAAAGACATGGTAACAAAAATCATACGACCTGATCAAATGAAGCTGCATGTACGAGGTGTCCGCAAGACCAAAAATGGAGGTGTTATTATTAGCACAGAGACCAAGCAAGACGCCGAGAAAATCAAGAACGCCGTCCAGCTTTCTACATCTGGACTAACCGCCGATGAGCCCAACAAGCGCAAACCACGGATCGTGATTGTAGGAGTGCCGTCTTCCCTGGCTGAAACTGAAGTCTTTAGGTGCATTTACGAACAGAACATACCCGACAAGTTGCCAGAGATGTCCATGGAGTCCTTTTTGGCCTCTGTTAAATTAAGCCACAGATCTGGAAGGAAAGATGCGTCGAGCTGTAATTACATTATTGAAATTCCAGCCAATATACGTAAAGCCCTAATTTCCACATCAAGGCTGTTTATAAATTGGACGTCCTGCCTTGTTAGGGACTTCACTCTGGTTACCAGATGCTACAAATGCCAATTATATGGTCATGCAGCAAAAACATGCAGAGAGGTCAACTCTGTGTGTGCTCACTGCGGTGAAGCTGGACACTCGGTGTCTGATTGCACTAAGAAAGCGGAATCATCGAAATGCGCAACTTGTTCGCGATTTAAAAAGCCCAACAATCACAAAACGGGAGACCCTGAGTGCCCTGCTAGGAAAATAGCGGAATACAGGCACATCAACTCTATCGACTATGAGGGCGTCTAGTACGTCATACTCAAGGTCACACGAGTTGAACGTCTGCGGCTGACACTGCAATGGCCTACTAACCATCAATTTGTTGCTGGCTAAGCTCATTAGTCTTTGGCTGCAAAAATTAAGTGCCTTTGTTTTAATTTTGCAATGTTGACTTCACAATTCTGCTTAGCAATTATTTCTCAATCTTTAGTTATGTGTAATCAAAGTGCACTTTTTTGCAATATAGGTAAATAAGACATTAAGTAATATTATGACCAAGTAATTTAGTTTTATGTTTATAGTTTTAAGTAAATTAAAATTAATTTCCAAACTTATACAATCTTGCCACTATTTTTAGACTTCATATATTATGTTAAATATTGTTAAAATTCTGTTGCCCTACGATAAGCATATATTTAGAGCTCCTACAGCCTGTGATACAGGATTACCTAGTACAGGCATCTTACATTATTATACCTACATTAGTTATCTAAGATTTAAACTGTTTTTACCTTTTGTAATTTGGGCGCACGGTTGGCGCAGTGGTTGAGCGATTGACTGCTGCGCTGCGTGTCGCGGGTTCGATTCCCGCACGGAACAAATATTTGTATGACCTACAGATAATTGTTCCGGCTCTGGGTGTTGTGTATGTGAGTTTATATGTTTGTAAACGCACCCACGATACAGGCAGAAATTCCTAGTGTGGGGCAACGTATTTTTAAAAAAAAAATAAAAAAATATCTGAATAAAGATTTATTATTATTTATTATTATTAAAGTTGCAACTACCACGTTCACTGTTTTAATTAAAATTCCAATTACAAAGTCATCCGATGTATGAGACTTATTTCATAATTCAGACGAAAATTTTTGTTCACCTACTAATATGTCACACGGAGTTCTGACTACAATTTTTTTTGTTGATTTCCCTAGACACATACCTGCTTTCAGTCATTTAAGTAGTTCTCATTTTTACACGATTTTACATTCCTAGGGAGAGGTCAAACTAAAAGTAACTGGGGCTCAAAAACTTTGAAATTTAGGTTATGTTTTTGCGCAGTTGCTAATTACTGAGTAATTGTACATATTTGGTCAAATATTCTTTCGAATCCTCATGCCTTGCTTCAGCCTACCCAAGTTAGAGGGTTACAGTCACATAAAGAAGAGGTTACACAGGCATTGATAACACGTTATAATGGTTCAGATTAGGGTTTTCAAAATTAATAGCATAGGTTCAAATCTTATTAGAAAAGGTAACTTACTTTTAGTTTAGCCCATTATTGACTTAAATTTGGCAAGAAAACTGGCAATTATGACCTGAAATTGACAACACCTTTGTTCACTAAGCTGTGAATTACATAATGTGATTAGTAGGTTTGGTTTCTTCCGTTTATGAGAAAAGCATAAGAGTGTGAAAATGGCTTCCGGAGCCCAAATGTAGGAACAACCGATACTACTATTTATTCCCCTTAAAAACTATGCTAAAATTCATCAAATAATTCGTTAATTTGAACAAGAGTTGCTTTAAATCAGCAAATAAAGGAAGTGGTATAAAACCCTATCAAAATATTATAATTATAATATAATAATATAAGCCTCTCCATCCTGAATTTAGATTTTTTGTTCAGTTGTAGTTCCAGTTCTTTTTAAAGTATATCTCTCAATTCAGTGTGCCTCCGGGCAAAGGCCTCCTCTAACAGTTTCCACTGTTTTCTGTCTCTAGCGACTCTTTTCCAATTAGGACCTGCTGTCAATTTTAATTCGTCCTCCCATCTCTTTCTCTGTCTTCCTCTGTTTCTTTTTCCACCTCTAGGATACCAGTCAGTCAAAATTTTGCTCCATTTTGCCTGTGGGTTACGTAGCATATGGCCTGTCCATCTCCACTTCAGTTGGTCTATCTTGGCAAGCACATCTGTTATTTTGGTCTTTGCTCTGATGACGGTGTTTCGTTGTTTGTCTAGTTTCCTGATACCCAACATGCTTCTCTCCATAGATCATTGGCAATGCTCCAACATATCTCTATGGCATTTTGAAAGTGACCATGTTTCACATCCATATGTGATGCAAGGGAGGATGCAGGTGTTATAGATTTTCCGTTTGATTCCCATACTGAGGTCATTAGATTTCACCACTTCCTTCATTGACCAGTACCTTTTCCAGCCGTTTGTGATTCGTCTGTTTATTTCCCTGGTAGTCTGTTCTCTATGGGAGATGATCTGGCCCAGGTATATGTATTCTTCCACATATTCAATAAGTTGGTTATCAATTGCTATTTGAACTGGTTTGGAGTTTGTTAGTAATTTGGTTTTATCTGTGTTTAGTGATAATCCTTTTTTTTACTCTCATTGCTAAGGTCTTGGATCATTCTCTCCAGTTTATGTGGTTCTTCTTCGAACAAGACAATGTCATCAGCAAACCTGAGGTGGTTCAGTTTCCTTCCATCGATGTAAAGTCCTAGTAAGTCCCAATTCAGTTTTCGGAAGACATTTTCCAAAACGGCGGCAAATAGCTTTGGAGACAGTGGGTCGCCTTGTCTAACTCCTCTTTTGATTTTAAATTCTTCGCCTAGTGTTTCCAGTTGTATTCTTCCCTTAATTTTCGAATAGATGGTTTTAATAAGGTTGATGTAGACCGCACTGATACCCTGAGTTGCCAGGCTCTCCCATATAGCTTCATGGTTTTATGCTGTCGAAGGCTTTCGCGTAATCGATGAAGGCCATATACAGAGGCTTGTTATATTTGTTATATTTCTCTATTACCATACACCATATACATACTGTCTTGTTTGACAGTATGTATATGGTCGATTGTGGAAAAGTTCCTCCTTAAACCGGCCTGTTCTATTGGTTGGTTTTCATCTAGTTTGGTAGTCATTCTTTAGGATTTCTTCTAGTCCAGGATGATCTTGGAGAAAACCTTGTAAATGTTAGACATCAAGCTAATTGACCTGTGATTTCCTATAACCTCTTTTGGACCTTTCTTGTGAATAAGTATTATGTGTGATGTTTCCCATTATTATTATTATTATTATTATATACTTTATTGTACACCACATAATAAAAAAACATACAGAACAAACATTTTTAAAAACAAAGTGTACAATGGGCGGTCTTATCCTTGAATGTGTCCTGATGCCAAGATGTTGTTGAAAATGTTGGTCAATGTTGGTATTAATTCCTCGAGGTTTCCCTTCAGTATTTCGTTTGTGATTTTGTCTGGCCTTGTCTAGTTTCTGGCTTAATAAAGCTTTCCTTACTTCGCTGTGTAGAATTTCAGGTTCTAATTCTAAGTTTGTCGGATCAATATTGGCTGTTTTTGGTTTTCCCTTTTCGGTGTCATGTTTGTTCGAGTACAAATTCTGGTAAAACAATGTTGCTTGTTTGTTGATGTCTTTCCTGTTTGTGATATTTTTAAAGTTGTTTTTCAAATTCGGTATCCATTGGTTTGATTCTCTAAGTTCTTTGAGAGCTTTCTTTGTTCCTCCAGTCCTCATAATATACTTTTCCAATGTTTGAAGTCTTTTGATTTTTCTGTCTTTCCTTATACCATGTTTTATCTTTTTACTTAGTTCTGTTATTTTCTCAATGTTTTGTTTTTTCATTTGGCTGGTGAATAGAAGTGTCCTCTCTTGTATAAGTTTGAGTGTTGTATTACTAAGAACATATTTATGCTTGGGATTCTTATTTTGTTTGTGGCTTGTGACCTGCTTCTGTAATTCTGCGTAGTGTTTATTAAACCCTGATTTGTCAGCTTCTATTAATTTCTTGTTTAGCGTTGTTAAGGGATGAGGTGTATAGTTGCCAGTTTTTATGTTGGGGAACATAATGTGTTGAACAAAGTGCAATTTAGGTTTCTTAAGCTGTGATATTTTGAGTGATGCTCTTACCATTCTGTGGTTTGCGTTGAAATTTAGTTTTAATATAACTGACGTATCTGTGAAAAGTTTTGGGTGGCTGCTGATAATGTAATCTATTTCATTTCTATACTTTCCGTCTGGGGAGATCCAAGTCCATTTGTTATTTATACTTTTAAAATGCTGTTTGTTAGAGTAAGGTTATGTTCCAGCAGAAAATCTGCCAGTCTATGGCCGCTGACGCTCCTCTTGCCATGGCCAAAGCTTCCCAGCGTATGTTCGTCTTTGTTCATTTTAGTCCCGATTTGAGCATTAAAGTCACCCATCAATATGATGATGTTGTTTAGGTACTTGTTTAGGATTTGTGATTTATCATTATAGAAAGATTTGTGTTCCTTTTCCTCTGCTTGTTCAGTTGGTGCATATATTTGAATAACCGTCCAAATTTTTTTGAAGCTTGGTAGTTTGATGTGTAGTAGGGCAATTCGATCTGAAACTCCTATGAAGTCTTGGATATAGCTTCTTAGGTACAATCTGACTATGAATCCAACTCCTCTCTGTCGCCCGGTTTCTCCTTTGTTGAATATTACATACTCTGGGTGCTCTTCAATCGATTCGCCTGCTCTTCTCATTTCACTTATCTCTAATATGTCCCGATTGAGATTCTTCAGAGCTTCCTCAAGTTCTATTAGTGATTCGGGTGTCCTGAGAGTCCTAGTGTTCAATGTTGCAATGTATATCCTGTTGTTGGCTTTTTTTAGAGGGTGATTGTCTTTTCCTCCCGCGGGGACCAGCCGTGGTGGGAGAGTTGGTTGTTGTTGTGGTTTACATTGTTGGATTTGTAGTTTTCCGGTTTGTGGTGTGTTTGTATTAGTTTTTGTAGGTATTTTTCGGGGAATGTTCGTTTGACCTTTCACGCATGTATTGAAATGCATTAATGCGTTGCACTTTTGGATCTGACTGGATTTTTGTCGAACTATTGGGGCTTGGCGTTTGTGACTCCCTTTTTCTCTTGTCACTATCTGTTTTGTTCTGTAACGCTTTCTTTTCCTTCTTTTCTTGTAGTTTCTCTCTGGGGATGTCATGCGTGATGTAGGTGTTGTCTTTCATATTTTGCTTGTGTTTCAGAATTTGTATTTTCTTGCTTAGGGTAGTAGTAGTGAGCAGGATAGGTTTGTTTTTGCCATCTGTTCTCCCCTTCATTCCTAATCTTTGCACTTTGTTTATTTCACTGCTTGTAATGTCGACATCTATTGTTTTCAGTGTTTCTTTCACCGTCGCTTCCAGGTTTTCGTATTTTTTATCTCTTTCTTCTGGAATTCCGTGCAGGATCACGTTATTCTTCCTGTTGTTTAGCTGTAGTAGTTCGATCTTTTTGTTGAGATTTTGGACTTCCGTTTTGAGTATTACGTTTTCAGCTAGTATAGGCTTTAATTTGTCGTCCACATTTTTCAACACCGTAGCAGTTATATTTTCAGTTATTTGGCTTGTTTGGTTATCAAGTTCTATCTTCAATCAAGCAAACAAACATGCCATTTCGGGTGAAAGTTCTTGTTGTGTTGCCATTTTTCGTTTATGGATGGTTATTATTAGGATGAGTGTGTTTAAAACAGAACGTAACGTGTATAGGAGACTTTATAATTCTGTGATGGTGGTACGTTGAATTGCAGACTCGCAGCGCTCGAAGTCTATGGTGGTTTTTTTTTTTTGACAGACAACCTCCAAATGTCGTATTTGTTCTAAGTGTTTTTAATGCACTATTTCAATTTTATTGGTCGCACTTATTAGTTTCACTTTCACAATGAGCTTAGTTCTATCTGGTTTAGCACTTTAAATGGAGAAATCACTGAGTTTGACACTAAAACGGAGATATTTTTGCGGAGCAGTCGTTAGTAGGTGATTCGTCACGTAAACCGGAAACGGAACCTCTTTTCCTATTCTCACTCTGAACCTATTCTAAATATAGGTAGTATTTAATACTACCTTAAAAACTTCGCTAGTTTGTAGTTACTTACGGAGACAACAAAATAAAAATTACAATTTCATATACTGACTACCGGAAAATATTACATATTTAGAGCTCTACAGTATACACGCGATTCTTTTTAAATTGTACACTTTTGACGATTTTTTTAAATAAAAATACACACATTGCAATACAAAACAACAATCTCATAGAAACAAACAGAGAATAATAAAACCACAGTTTTATATACATTCGGAATAATAAAATCTCGACCATAAGTTACGCTCAAGTTACTCCGTGATTAAGCCATTAAGTTCTAAAAAAACCTGCCTTAATACTAAATATAATTTTCTTACATAAATACACAAGTTTTTTCTGGAACAAGGAATAGTAGGTAATAATAGTGAATTGTGAATGGCTGTCACTCTGGTCCATAAATAGTCACCTATGTAGCGGCACCAACCCCGCCACTTACGAACTAATGACATGACGTCACACAAATCCTGCGACGCGCAAGCAAAATTTTCAGTACGATTTGAACACATACAACAGACTGACAATAACCGTTGGGCAGTTGCCCGGACCAGACACAACACCCGTCTGGTCGGAAGATCCTCCCTTTTCAATGGAGGTTTGTAGGAGTTTACACCCTGTTCCACGTGTCCCTAAATCTATAAAATAAAGATGAGAAAAGTTTGTGTGAAATTTAAATTAATATAAAATAAAAATATAAAATAATGTGAAAACGGAGAAAAATATTGTCTACAGTATGACCTCAGCATGATTTCAGAGTAAATA